>MPNW01000411.1:76488-126340 GCA_011800805.1 Hirudo medicinalis
TTATTATTATTATTATTATTATTATTATTATTATTATTATTATTATTATTATTATTATTATTATTATTATTATTGTTGTTGTTAATATTATTGCAGTTGTCGTTATAGTTGTTATTATTGTCGTCGTCGTCATCATCATCATCATCATCACCATCGTCATCATCGTACTTAGCCATGCAATTGAAAGGATATAAATAAAAATAAGATGAAAGGTCTGAGATGGATAAACTTTTTCCGACAGTAGATTGTGAATATCTTCTAATAACTGACTTGAGTGATAACTACAAATTAGCTCACACGATGGAGACGTTTTACGTGCCACGTCGAGTGAAACTCGAGTGTTTTGTTCGCAATCTGGCTTGCATTGTCGTCGAGTCCCTAGGCAACCCAATGTTGTTCAAGTAACTGATTACTATCAGTAAATAAATCACGTAATTACTCTAACGAAAATGCGTTCGTCGTTAGAATTAATTCAATATTTCAATCGGTTATTGTTACAATACTTTCAATGTCTAAATGGCAAGGAATTATTCCTAAAATCCACAAATTTATTAATGCCCTTTGGTCTCCAAGTAAACAATTGTATTACAAGCCTTTACGAAGAAATCTTGAGAAGCATTCACAGATTGAATTTCCTATCGTGTGAAAAATAAGTTACGAAATCTCAAAGCGAATGATTATTAATTTTCAATTGCACAAACCAGGCTTGCAAGGTTCTCCAAAGAATTTATGAATTAATGTTAACAACTCGATGATTGGATGAAATAATAAAAACGATATAATTTCTAAATCGATTATTATAAATGTAATTGATTATGGTTATGTATTTTCTGAGTTCAATTCCCACTAAGCGTTTCTCCCGCTTTTAAATAATATTACTAAATATGTATAAATTATTAATAATATAATATTATATAATATAATAACTAATTATATATAAATTATTATATAATATAATTTTATATATATTTATAAATAACCTGATGTTTTATATACTTTACTATATAAAATATAATATAACATATAAAATATATATTACATAACATTATATTATTATTAATATTAACTAATAGTTATGTGTCTCATAATAATAATAATGGTTACTGGGAATGAATATGAATGTTATGAAGTATTGAAGTAATGCTTGGTGTTTACAATATATATATTTATATTATATGATATATTATGTCTGTTATAATATATTTATGATATATTATTACACATATGTATATTTATAATGTACAAATTGTCTGCATTTGTTAAAGAAATTATATGTTATTGCCCGCTTATATGACAGCACGGGCTTCAAGTGTTTTGTTCACCAATCACCACAGACCATTTCACCCATCACACCTGCCACAATTCACTCACTCTCCCTTCACGAGAAACTGTCAATCAGTCCCAAGACAAGAATTCTATCAATTAATCTAAAAAGTATTTTTCAATTAGACTCTACAGCCATCTGGTCACGCGACATAATTTGAGGGGTAATGTAGAAATGCGGGTTGTGAATCTTCAGGGGCATGTCTGATGTTTGAGAATAAATAAAACCCTAATTTTATTAAAAGCACATAACTACGAACCATTTAGCCAAGTAATCAATAGGGAGTCCAAATAATGACTGGTTTATCACCTAATTTGTAATGCAATCTGATCTGAAATTTATGACAATAATTACATTTATTATTTTGAATTAATTCATTTACTTCGGAATTTAACGAATTTGGACAAGGTTATTTATGGGATAACCATGAAAAGCATTTCAAGATCATCATTCAGTTGCTGATAATGATAATGATAATGAAACAGACTTTGATTTGTCTTCCAGACCACTTCAATATTGGGGGTAGCTTTCAATGAATAGGAAAGTTTTGAGGGCAGAGTGAAACTGGCTGGATCAGTGGATCAGTATTGATAATAGAAAGGGGGAGTCTAAACCAGATCTGAGGACCGACAACGTCTACAGACCTGTCATCAAGTGTCGCATGTTGAAAATATTGACGATTGCGTCGAATTTCTAACTAATAATGAATTAATATTTGTACTTCACAAATAAATGATTTACAATAATGTCCAAATGTTAAAACATGTAGACACGAACGCGTATGGACGAAGATTTGTCCACTTTTAAGAAAGCAAATACGAGGAAGGAATTACTAACGACTCAAGATTAAGAGATTAACTTTGAAGTTAAGACTTTCAAAGAAAGTTTGGGGACTGGAATTGATAAATTAATAACAATTTGGTTCCTGCACTTAAAAAGCCATATAGTAATAATAATGATATAATATATATGTTTGATTTAAATAAAATTTAATTTTTGCTAATTCTCCAATTGAAAAATAAAAATAATTAAATTATTAAAAAAATTAATTTATTTTGCATTTTATGTTACAAATACTTCGGAATCAATTGAATGCTTAAAAGACCTTATTTGTAAATGTAAATGAACTTCATTTATACAGCGCCATAAGCGCTTTTTCGTTAACCATTTATATAGCGCCCCACTCAATGACGCTTGTGGCAGTGCAGGCTGGGTTTCGAACACGACACATCACGACTGTTGCCATTACTGCCGTATATAGGAACGCAACCCATTCGTCCAACCTGCAGGCTTATTTATAAAAGAACTATTTTTAAGGTAAACAAATGACACATACATTCGTCTCATTCGAAAGTTAAGAACTTCAAAAGATTGACTCGGATGATTGACCGAACGATTCGGAATGACTGTTGGGTTTGAGAGAGTTTTTGGGGAGTGTTTGTGAGATACTGACGTGAAGGGAGAGTGAACGAGGAATTGTTTGCTTTGCTGTTTGTACGAACCTCATCACCTCCCAGTAATTCATCAACCAATTGTCGTTTTAGACTGCCTGCGCATGCGTCTCAATCATTAACTACCGACGTCATGATTGCTAGCAGACCAACACATTTTGTAATTTAAAAAGCAATTTAATAGCAGACATTTTTAAGACGATGTCAACCAAACGATATAAAATATTAACATGACATTTATTCAATTCTTGAAATTGTTGAGTCTGATTTATTACTTCTTCACTTTTATTCATGCATCTCATTTGAATTTCTAATTGAACGATTGGCTTAAGTTATTCTTTGGTGTTTTCGGAATTCTTCCGATGAAATAAATAATAAAATTGGAAAAAATGAAATTAAAATCATATTTTTATCTTAGGCGTATCAAAGATTGTGTAATTTGTAATAACACAAGAAACAAATTTATGTTGGACAGCCTCTCAAAATTTATGGATGCTAAATTTGATATTATTTCTTAACAGGGAGAATTTAAATAATAATAATAATAATAATAATAATAATAATAATAATAAATAATAATAATAATAATAATAAATAATAACAACAACAACAATAATAATAATGATAATAATAATAATAATAGTTAATATTATTCAAACGTATTACATNTCACTTACTCTTATGGATGTTACATTGGCAAAAATATCTTTTCATGCAATTTGTTACTGGAGCACCGACAACAAAAGTCAGCATTAATATAATAACAAATAATAATAATAATAATAATAATAATAATAATAATAATAAATAACAACAACAACAACAATAATAATAATGATAATAATAATAATAATAACAAGAACGATAATAATAATAGTTAATATTATTCAAACGTATTACATATTAATATTATATATTAAATTATTAAATATTTATTATTATTATTATTATTATTTTATTATTATTTAAATATTTAATAGATTTTTATAGATTGTAGTGGATTAAAACAAACAGCTGTGGCGGATCTGCAAGCGAACGATTGGTTATTCTCGGTCATTAAAGAAATTATTTGTTTAGAATAACAAATAACATTTAGAATTGTAAGAGTCTATTAAGAGTCTTTTCATATTACATCAATGTCAGGTACTGTCATCGGAACATGCTACACATTCATTCAATAATCACCTAACTAACAGTAACTAAGCGTAATTTTCTTGAAGCGTGAATGTATTTTCCATCATCATCGTCGTCGTCGTCGTTAGTCAGACAAACTCAGCTGTCTGTGTGAAATGTCATTTCTGGTCTTGAGTCTTTTTCCCCTAAGTTGAGATGATTTTGATGCTGATGATGATGATGATGATGATGATGATTAATAGATGATGCCGGATGAGTGAAGAGACGATGAAAATTGGGAATCTTTGCTCCAGACGATGATGGGTTGAAGCATTTGAGGAAGAATTGAAGAAAGGAAGATTTGTTGGAGAAACTTGGATTCAGGACGGAGAGTTCGTCCAGGTGAGTGCTATTTCGAGGAACTTCAGCTGAAACTCTCCACTCTGGAATCCAGTCCGCACCACCACCGCCAGGATGCCGAAGACCTAGGTCGAGTTGGGTTTCGGCTAGGAAAGTTTGGCGATAATTTTTCAATCTAGTTTCAGTTTCCATTTTTAAGTTATCGAATTCCACTCGACTACTTCCTAAGCCGCTGGTAACGCAATCGCTTTCGTCGATATCAATTTCCTCGTCGTCATCCTCTTCACTTCCGGTCAAACTGAGGTTGTCCGCCATGTTTGGATGGTCTTTGAGACTTCGCTTGTCTATTTCCTGATGCTCGGATCGATCGATGATGCATTTACGATCTTTTGTTTTACCAACCGTCATGTCATCTTGAGCGTGGCTGCAATTTCCGACATCGGGAAGTTCTGCAATTACACAGTCAAATAAATATCCACGTAACTAAACCTGCGCATAAAAAGATCAAAACAGCCATCACTCAATAATCCGGAAAACTATTTACCATCTACCATCTACTATCTACCATCTACCATTTACCATCTACTATCTAATATCTACCATCTAAAACCATCCACCTTCTCGAATATTAATCAATATTTAATCTTTTCCCCCGAAAAACTCCATCAAAGTGGAAAAGACTTTCCAATGATGCTTCACGTCAGCTGCAAAGAGGCAATCTTTCCAGAACAGAAAACGTCATCTCAAGACGACCGAAAAAAACTAGAAAATGAACAATTTCTGATCTGGAATAAAGCATAAAATCATCGCTTTTGACGAGGATCCGAGTGAAGCCAAAGAAATTTCTCCTAAACAGAGGTTGTGGAAAAACTAGGATCCAATTTGGGAATGAATCGACTCGATCACGTGACCTGCCGTCCGGTCACGTGGCTCGAGAAAGCGGTGAAAGAGTGACGAAAACATGGCGGATGCTATTGTTGCAAAGAGCGGGAAACATGGCTGATGTATGCCGTCTTTTTCATGCTTGGGCGCCTTTAACTGCAATGCGCCCTACCATGGTCGGCCGGGGTGAGTGGGTGGATGAGTGTTTAATGGTCGAAGCGCTCGGGATGAAGTGGTGACTTGCTAAGTTGGTAGGATGGATGGATGAGTAGATGGATGGTTTCAGGTTATTATTATTATTATTTTTATTATTATTATTATTATTATTATTATTATTATTATTATATACCTTGCCAGAGCATAGTGATTGGCTGCAGTAATTCGTGGTGAATTGAATTGGTGAGGATAACCCATTTAATTCACTAGCGGTGCATTCATCTTCCCACTTAATCATTCACTCAACCATTCACAATCCATTGTTCTTTCCTTTCGCCGGAGTTGTACTGGATACGTGGAAACAAATTAAATGCGTACATAGATCACGTGAGCGTCTGAGCGATAACAGAGATGGTCGTACATGATGCTCGAATAATCACACGGTTAGATGAAATGCTGTTGCTGATGTGAGGAAGTGACTGAATTAAATGTTAGACAACCATTCATTCCATGTTCTACCTGGACGTCCACGTGGTTGTACTCGTGGAGAGGTGAGAACTTCTTCTGAAGCTTGAGTGAATGAGGAGTTGTCTGCTTCGCTGGCACCTTCAATCGATCGGATTGCAGGGGCAGCAGAAACAAATCTCGACTGAGGACATTTGCCGAGAGGTTCTCTTAAATGCTGAACCAAGGCAAACTGCCTGCCTTCATTCTTGTTGGTGATGCGGTAAAATGCGATGCTATTGATAATAGGATTGTGTTCGATCGTATGCTGATGATGATGCTCTTGGAGGTGATCTTGGTGATAGTTGATTTTGGCGCTGCACAGTGAACTCACTCGAGCCGAGTACCTACGATGGAAGTAATTGCCATTTTGAGATAAAGCTGAAGCGGCTGTTGCCGGATTCTGAGGTGACAGCGTCATTTGAGTGAGATTTTCTGGATGGTATGAACTTTGAAAAAGATCTGGAAGTGATGAAGTCGACGTGGATAGGGTTTCTTCGATAACGGTCGTAAATTCGGTTCTGCTCTCCTGGAGACTTGCACCGCAACCGAGCTCACGGAGTTCTATTTTCGGAGAGTCCAATCGTGGGAAGGAATTGCATGTTTCAGTTACAGTTCTGATTTCAATTTTAGTAAGCAAATCAGACGCCTGCCCATCAGAAGAATCCAAAGTATGTTTCCACGATTGGCTGCCAGTCTGAGACTGGGGCTCAGCCTGTGGTTTCCGGTCATCGTTGGCCTTACTTCCACCACCTCCCGTCTTGTAGTCGTTAAACCTCTGAGAACTGCTGCTACCTCCACAACTACCACCACCACTGCCGTCGTCACCACCACTGCCGCTGAATCTACCTCTACCGGCGTAGTTGCCCGGAGTTCCATCGTCGTTGTCTTCGTCGTCGACGTCATCGACCTCATCGTCGTCTTTGTCGTCGTCGTCGACGACTGCGATGTCGCCGTCTGAAACCACCGCATTTGTGGCCGTAGCAGCAGATATCGTGATTCCAGATAGTGTGTCGCCAGTGGTCATAGCCGCACAGGTATCACCTTCGTTGATGTTAACGAGCAGGTCAGTTTGGCTGAGGCTCTTGTATTCGGCTACGGCGTCCATCAGGGGACGTTGGCCTCCCTTGGAGCCGTCCCCACGTCCCCCAATGAATAGCCCGGGTAAAAGGGGTAGACTATCGGCGTTCAGCTTCAAGAGGCCTCGTTCTCCAAACAGTCTGCCATCGTAGGTGGCTTCGATTTCTTCTTGCGCTTGTTGCCTTCTTAGCGCCACCTGGGCTGCCATGACCCTCTGACGCTCGGCTATAAGGGTGCATTTAGCGCACGAGCAGTCACGCCACCTGTGTAAAAGAGAAGATTTTTATCATCTCAAGATGACACAAAAACTTCCAGGTTTTAGTTGAAGTTTGAGTAGATTTTATAAAAGTTGTCATTAGAAACATGGAATTATAAATTTAATGAAAAAAAAATTAAATTTAATTAAATTTAAATTAAAAAAAAATTAAATTTAATTAAATTTAAATTTTTTTAAATTTGTGACGACGAATACATTCTGGTGTGATTGACAAATTGCAAATTTAAATCTGAATCACGACGACCAAGCAATCCAAATGTACACGTGTGACTGGAAAATTATTCCTGTCGTTTGTTAAACTGGAAAATTACATAAACTTTAAATTATATTTATTGCGAATAATAAATAAATTATTATCACTAAAAATATGCAACCTGCAGTATCTCTTGTGTCCTTTCAGGGCCGACACTACACCGTGGTTTCTGCATCGGGCGCATTTTGGAGTCCTTGGAAACCTATCGAGAGTCGAACTCGCAGCAGTAGTGCTGAGGGGTGGGGGTGATGCTTGGCTGTCAAAGACTGAATTCTGTCTCTTAAAGTTCATCGGAGAAGAATCGCTGAAGGCCTTAGAACTCGGACGTTTGTGACCGCTACTGCTAGAAACGTTCCCGCCTATTTTTGGGATGAGCGGTTGGGGCAGTTTTTCCATTTTTCCAGATTGGCCGTCGGAATTCTTGTGAATTCTGGAAATGCCGGCACATTGGGCTTGATTAGCAATACTGGGGTAGGAAACAAGTCGCGGAAAGACGCCTGGAAAACTTAGAGGCAAAGCCATTGGCGATGGTGGTATCTGTGGTAGTGGCGGCGGTGGCGGCATAGGGAAGAACGGATTAGGGTAAAGACCCATTTGAGCCGGAGAAAGATGTTGGTGGTGAGCTCTGAACGCGACCGCAGAATGTGGTAGCGGCAGCTGCAGGCCTTGTCTCGAGGTTTCTCCAAGACTGTTGAAGTTGAAGCCGAAGTTGATGCCGGCAAACATCGGCACATGCGAATCATCTGAGCGTGACTGACGACCAGTTAGATCGAGAAACTGTTTCATTCTGTTACAAAGGACATGTTAATTATTAACGAATGTTATTGACGAAAATAGGTAATGAATCATGTTAATTATTTTTTATAATTCGTACGGAATATTGAACAAACTAATCGTAAAATGCGCCCCCCAGATCGTAAAAAAAATCATTGAAACATACCTGACCACTCCACGAACTACTCGTTCAAACAATTTAATAAGTTATCATAAACATCACACATTATCAATATTACATCCGATTATTTGTCAACATTAATCTATAATTTAGACGTCTTAGTAATGAATTTATTTTGATTCAATAAATGCAGTTTAATATCCATTAAAACAATCCCAGCTACAATCGCAAGCCCCGCGGTCGTCGGCTCGTTTCGGCTCGGCTTTTAGAGATTTTGTAGCTGGAGGCATAAAGGACATTTATAAACAGCAGCTCGTTCATGCGTGACTCTGCGACAAGGTTGCAGTTCCATGCAGTTTCAAATAGAAATCTCCACCCACCCATGCATGTAACCTCGACAAATCGACCAATCCAACTTGAGACGCCACGCACCCGACCTACTTATTGACTGTGAGGCAACCAATGAGAGCGAGTGTCCTTAAAGAGAAGATCGGCTATTGGTCGGTTAAGAAAAGGAGACGGGAAATAATTCACTGCCATTGGCTGGTGGCAAGTATTTTCAGCGTGTGCTTCGATGAGTTTTACTAGAGATTTGATTATCCGCTTCACCGTCTCCCTGATTTGTTGGCATGGCCTGAATGGATGTATTTAAGTGTGGAAGGATGGATTGGTGCATGAAAGGATATATACAAAGTATTGAAAACAGAATGGAATGAATGTTGGAACTTATTGTGCAACAATTCCAAGTACGATCATTATCAGGAACATTGCATTTAAATGTTTTCAATATTTCCTGCTCGTTGAAGCTGTCGTGTTCAAATTAATTAAATTAATTAACTAATTAAGTTCACGTTGAATCGAAAATTGTTGCTTCGAAAGGTTTGGGGGTTTGTGGTGAATGATGATGGGGAGGGGCATTGGTGTGAGTGAAGGGACTTCGGATAAGTCACAATGTGGCAAAGAGTCTATTCAATCTCTGTTTGCTTGCACGCGAAACGCGAGCAACTCTTTCGTATGAATAAAATGAATAACAAGATTATGAACATCAAGGATAATAATTTCTCTAATAATTACATATTACTGCAATTTATTAATCACGCTGTTCTTCTTGTTGTTGTTGTTGTTGTTCTTCTTCTTGTTGTTGTTGATTAATTACAGCAAAACCAAATGTTGCAAGCAACACGAATCAATAAAAAAAGGTATCACGAACATGAATAAATAATATTGTAATTAAAATATATTATATGATATATGATTATTATATTACAATATGATATTATACATTCTCATTATATATTATTAATAATAACTGCAATATAACAATAACATTAATTACAATTACATTACAAAATTAATTTGATAATAAAAACTATGTGCTTAAAAAATATCACTGGCTTAGAGCACCCATTTAACCTCTTAATCTCTGGTCATTCGAGTGGTTCTCCAAGATAATCTTTATTATTATTACTAACATTAATATTACTTATTAGTGATATTTTATCAGCCTCGTGGTCATCTCGAGTTTGTGATAGGGAAGTATTGTTTCTGATACACGCGTGAGTAGATATTTGAGCAATTATTAAGCTCTATCTCCGTATAATATTGGTCTTTCGACATTACTTCATTGAATTCAATGCTAATTAGCATGGCAATATTCGGCTATTAGCTTCCCTCGACAATTTCTTAACTGATAGAATTAGCTTATTGCACAACATCTTAAAAACACAACCGCATAATTAAAAAGCAATCGAATGCACGATGCACGCGAATTAGGGTCTTGAGGGTTCAGATATTCATCCCTTTATTGTTTTCAAACTCTGGAATTTTAAGTTGTCTCCTGGTAACACCTGTTGCCCATAGCTACAAAGCAGGTGTGCGCCAATGATTTTCAATTGTTGCATCGGTACTTTGTAGTGACCTGATTTCGTTAAACATTTCCAGACTTTACCTGGAAATGAGGATCGATTCAGCTTGTCCGAATGACCAATTCGGTGCTGACTCAATTGCTAAATTGTTGTACGTTCACACAGCTCTTCATCAAGTAATCGGTGAACTTGTGTAATTCAACTTTAGTTAAACAAAGCATACGTCTATCCTAACCCACTCGTGAGTGGACATAAACTATTATTTTACAAGCCCCCTCTTTTAGTCGTAATCTACATTTTCCTTGTTGTTGTTGTTGTTGTTGTTGTTGTTGATGTTGTTGATGTTGTTGATGTTGATGTTGTTGATGATGACGTTGTTGATGATGATGTTGTTGATGATGATGTTGTTGATGATGATGTTGTTGATGATGATGTTGTTGTTGTTGTTGATGATGATGATGTAGGAGGGTAAGGTAAGCACCCAGGAAATTTATTGACTGCCTGAAGGTAATTATAATAATAAAAACTGGATCCTCTCATTTTATATTACTATCTCTCCCTTTCTTTAGCTCGTTGCTTTGGATGTCATCAGTCGTTGGAGATGTTTGGAGCAGTAAAGTAATGGAAATAATGAATTCTGATGATGACAATACTNTGGATCCTCTCATTTTATATTACTATCTCTCCCTTTCTTTAGCTCGTTGCTTTGGATGTCATCAGTCGTTGGAGATGTTTGGAGCAGTAAAGTAATGGAAATAATGAATTCTGATGATGACAATACTATTACAACTTTTAAGTTTTATATAATTTTATATTTTGTAATTATTTATATAATGTAATTTTTATTTCAATGTCTCAAAATTTTTTATGTTACAATTTTTAATGTAATAAACCCATGTAATAACGTTGGAAATTATTATGTAGCATTATTTAATAAAATATGTTTAACCGCTACAAATTGTTCACCTGGATAAACCACTGCATTCGTAAACTAATTAATAACCAACAAAAAACAACGAAACCATAACCCAGCAATATCCTAGAATTTGTACTCGTTTTACAGCTCCTTCTCTTTAGTAGTAATCACTGTAGTAAAGGTGACATGTACAATTAGTAGCCCAACGTGGACAACCTTGATTGCTGCTCTCAAGCGTCAGTCTCAGGAGGTCCAGTGGATGAAATGTGCAAAGATGTCCACCAGCACGATTCGACTTGGATGTAAAAACAACTGATAATGTACATTTGTAGATGCTGTAATGTGTTTATTTTCTTTATTCCTGAGACAACCCGGTACGTCTCCTCCTACTAAACTCCATGCTAACATTTCCTTTTATTTAAATAATTTAAACTCTAATGGAGGGTTCTGATTGGATGTTGAATTTTAATTTTCCCATTCGGAAAACCAGCAAGAGGAACAAAAAGCAAACATATTAGAGCATCAATTCACAACAACAACAATAACGGCAAAAAAAAAGTATAACATTTTGAGCATTGAAGTCTAAAAAATTGTTACAAGCATGTAAACATTGAAGACGTCCGACATCTGTGCACATCTGTATGACGACATCGTGTTTGATACGACTGCATTTAATTTATATTATTATTAATTAACATGGAATGATGTCAAGTCTGACGACATTACCATGCAAAACTGTTAATATTTTACATTCAAACATGTCATCGCCTCCTGCCTCTTGAAGAGCCATTGAAGAAGGGATGTTCGGATGGCTAATAAACATTTAATCAACGCAGGGGAGGTACAAACACCTCGAAAGACTGAAGTTTATGAACGCAATGCTTACAATGTCTTCGCCGTGACAGACATCTGCCGAAGGAATGGACTAATAATAAATAATCTAATAATAATAATAATAATAAATAATCTGAATTATATTATGTCTTGGAACAATGTTACAGTGATAGTCAGCAGTAACAACAACAAGGCGAGATGACAACCATAAACCTATTTTATAAGGCGGCATTAATGACAGCATTTTCCTATTCATGACTAAGAAGTATTAAGAATTCTATAAACATTTCAAACAGTAACCAACACAGACATTCTGTCAAAGCCTTAAAGCCCTCTTGTAATCGATATTTGACGCAGTGCACCAGGTAAACGAACAAGTCACCAGCATCTCTCGCGCGTCGTCATCGCCAGCCGACACCATGACTTCTTTATTTTCTTATTTCATTCAAGTCCCTCACAACCTCGCAGATAACACTTAACTGAACGGAACGTCAATTTATGGCGGTCTAAGGAGACCGTTATCTGTGGTCAATCACTTCTTCATTTTTTCATTCCTGGAAACCGCGAAAGACGATTGAAGATAATGAGATTTTAAGGGTATAACCACTTTATACCAACGCATATTTTATACGCTAACATTATCGTCGTTAATTGTCGTAATTAACATTATTCTCTGTCGTACAATCCCTTACACACTGCTTAATAATGTCATCGTTCGTACTGCCTCCACCTCCATCATGGTGTGACGCTTTCATTCGCCTGGAAGAACCACTTGAGACTGGTCCTGACAGGAAGGAGATGGTGGAAGATCTGAAATGATTACGCTTTTGTTGTCTGCATCATCATCACTTTAATCGTCATTTTTACTTTCATCATCATCATCATCACAACCACGAACATACCGAGGATGATTTGGCGGAAACCTTAGATGTGTAATTCAAACTGTCTCTGTGGCTGATCAAGTTCTCGCTCTTTGTGCAATCAACCGTGACAACCACCGTCCTTGAACTCTGAAGTGATTAGAATGATTGAATGATTGAATGAGTCAATGAGTTGAAATGAATGAGATAGGTGGCTATTTAAATTCTTAGAAGAGTGGTGAGGAGAGGTGATGACGATTTGTGGTGATTTCTTATTTAGTTGCAATAGTTGCTAAGATTGTTGAGATGATGAAAGTAAAAGTGAGTAAAGTTTTAACGACTCATTGGTGATTATTTGATTGGTGATTATTTGGTTGGTGATTATTTGATTGGTGATTATTTGATTGGTGATTATTTGATTGGTGATTGACGCATGTGCCCAACCAACCTGGTTTTCAACAACCACAAAAGCATCTGCTTGAGACAGCAGGACATGCACCAGGACATCTTTGTTCGTTTTTGCTTTAAATTTTTCACCCTGCAATGTTTTTATGTGTACTAATTGCATTTGTTCACTAATTCGACCACAATACTCACGTGATTCTTGACTAAATCTATGATTGGTTGCTGAATCTCCTTAGAAAAGGTCGATATCTTGTCAACATTTACTTTTGCATCCCCAAACTCTGTGTAAACCTCTATGACGTAATGTGAAGCCTGGATTGATCATCGTCATCGTCATCATCATCATCATCACCATCATCACCATCATCACTGCCACAGCAACCTTAACGAGTTGGAGTCTTCGGTCGTATCCCAAGTTGAGTAGACTATCCCAAAAGTCTGCCTCCTCGCCAAAGCTGTCCATGGCATCCAGTTCATGGAGTTCCACAAAGCCCTGCTCTGTTATCTGACCCTCGCTAGTATGCACTCTCTCTGAGAGGTGGATTCTCAGTCAGTAGCCATTCCACGCGCGAAACCTATCCATTCAATTCACCAACCCAAAACAATCGACCAGTCTTCCTCGTGCAATTCTTCATCGTCACCACAGGTCAACTTGGTGTACAACTCAAAGTCCTTTTTGTTCAACAAACCACGGCCTCTGGTATCGAATGCCTTGAATATTTCGTTTAACGTTTCCCTGGTGAATGAAATAGAAGATGTTAGTCAGAGGTCAATGTTTAACTATGGTTAACTCGATGGTTCGAGCTGTGAACGGAAGATAGTAAAGCTGAATGGAGGTATAAACTTGAAAGCTGTGGTGATAAGATAGCTTTCCCCCATTTGGGTGACCAGTTGAACTCCTTGAAAGCTTGACCTCCGACCCTTAACTCTAGAATTTTCCGATGCAATCTTGAAACGGGCCCCGGAAGTATACGCTACGAGCCAGTATCTGCCTGTCTTTAGTTCTACTGTGAAGCTCGATTTCTACAAAGAACCATTTTTGGTCTTAATCAACTGTTTTTCAACATTTTCAATCATAATATCGATTATCGAAACAATTTGATTGAATTTGAAGCACCATCGATCTCAGCTAGTTTGGATACCTTACTTCCTCTTAGCCTCCATCATAATCATCATCAACATCATTACCTTCCAACTTACCCCTTTGGCTCCCTTATCATGAGAATATGAAACAAGCTTTCCTTGTTCGTTGAGGACGAACAGAATCAGATCCATGTGAGAGTCATTTTTTTCAATCAATCGATTCAGGTCTTCAATCAATAATCAAACAAGATTGTTTACAAAGTCAATCAATTAAATACAAATTACAGTTAATCCATTGATCTGGCAATGAAACCATAAAATACATTCAAGCCAAAATTTAAAACATTCAATGAAATCACTCAAAACGACTCATTGAAACCAATAAAGTCATTTGGAGAAACCAATAAACCAATATAAACATTCACAAACCAGATTCCTTGGTCCAGATGGGTTCTACAGAGATCCAGGCAAGAGTCTTGTGCTGTACTTCCACGACAAAATGTTGCGTCTTGACGACGACGCTGCCGTCCTCGTCGTTGCCGAAGTAAAACGAACCAAACCTCTTGCAAACTGACCATTCCTGGGGGCCAACTTTCGTTATTATTATAATAATTAAAAAATTACATTAAACTAATTAAAAGATTAATGGCAAGGCACAGCTTGTAGTGACTGATGAAACAAATCATCTATTTGATTGAGGATTGTTGGCTGAGTCTTGGTGGAGTGTTGAGAGAGTGGTGATATTCATTAAGATTGTTATTTAGAGACGTTTATTAGATTCAAACAACCTTGAAATTCTTGGGTTTTTCCAAAACAGGCAGCTTGCCTGGGCAAGTCCACAATTTGCTTTCGTGTCCTGTAATTACAAACACATCTAAACAAAAAGGTGACTCTGATGATGATGACGATGATGATGGTGATGATGATGATGATGCATTTGTACTAAAAATAAATTATCCACTTGATGTAAATGAGTAGAAGTTACGATAAATGATAATCAATACATTCAACGACCACAACGATAGCAGAAAATGACAAGTGACAAGTTTTTTAGTGCAATTACCTGCTGATTTGATGCCATATTTTTTGGAGGATAAGCTTGATCTACCTTTGGCAACATTAAATAGTTAACTATTACAAAATAATATTATTATTTAATACTAATAGTTTGGAAGAAATAAAATTAATATTTTTATAATACCAATATTTCTCAAACCCAAAAAATTAGAACCACTCGCCAACCGAAACCATGAATGCGGCGCCCTATTAAATTAAATTAACTGTTAAATGATAATTAATAATAATTAATACATTAAAATTATAAAATATTATAAAATATTGGTTATTCATTTAATAATATTATATCCATTGAGACCGAGCAGCACTTCAACAAATTTGTTGAAACTAAAATCGCAGAGGATGGCTCACTCTTCTCGTTGTCATCTTCGTCATCATTCAAATCGCTTCCATAAACAACATCATCATCTTCTTCAACAAGCATCTCCGACCTTCTACGAGATCCTGGTGATTTTGATGATTGTTTTGGAGCTATTGGTGTTAATGATTTTAATGCTGCCGTGGTGATAGGTGAACTTACCCTTTGACTTCTTGAAGTTCACGTACCTCCTCTCAGCAGCTCTGTAGCTTTCCTCTTGGGTCTTTATCACCATAGCCACATACTACAACATGGTCAGAATTACCATTACTGCATTGCATTGACATTGAAAAACTGAATGAGAATGGAAAATGTAATCTAACGAAGATGACAAGTCAACAATCATTCTCGTGACCTCCTTGTAGTCAAATCCTTGATCCTTGTTGCCAGCAAATGACTTCAAGAAATCATCAACTTCCTTCTGAGTCATCTTGTCTCCAGTCTGTGTTCATGATCAATCCCATTATTAGCACAATCACTAACCAGCACAGCCAGACAATATCATCAGCATCAGAAGTTCCATTGGCACAAGGACAAACTTATTTTATCAAATAGTTCAATGTACAGTTCACCTCCATTAGAATCCTGATCAATTCGTCATGATCGATTAACCCGTCGTTATCAAAATCAATCTTCTTAAATGCCTTCAGCATATCTTCCTCTGTTGTGATTGCAACCTTTTCACAAAGGTCATGGAATTCTTGTAAATTCAAGCACTCTGCATCAATTTTTATCACTATTAATAGATCATTAAACATATTCAGACAGACACGACATAAAATATTCATAAACATATTTAGACATGCATGACATAAAATATTCATAAATTTAAATTAATAAATTAAATGGCAACTTAATAATTGCACTGAAAATTAGTTGAATTTTAGACAAGATTCAACGACTTGACGAAGAGCTCCAAAGTTCATCCAATTTTCTTCTTGTTACATTTCGTCCACCAAGAAGCAAAGCTACAGTGAGGCATTTTATGAAATAATGATCAACTACATGGAATTGCTAATTATGATCTTTAATTATAAATGTTATAAAGGTGAATAGGCAAAACGTTAAATATATAATACAATCTCTGTATCTGTTCAGCATAACTTCAATGTTATCCTTTGCTTCATTTGACATTAAATTCCACTTGTTTGAAAACCTAATTACCTAAATTATTTAAACTTTTACTGGTGTTCCTACTTCGTTTCAAAATCAAATTTTTTAAATATATCATAGAATATCATATTTGTTACTTTACTTAATTATTATTAAGTTCATTTTTCAAGCAGAAGGGCCCCTAAGTCACTAACACAGTTTGGAAAGCAAATAAATATTCTAGTTCCTTTTGTACTTTTCTATTCAACATTGTATCAAACTTTAGATAAGATTGAAGTTATACTGCTTTGCCTGTACTCATTAAAACTGCTCATCAATTTTCTACTATCAACAAATACATGTCTTTGTAGCAATAATGTAATAATAATAATGACAATATAATAATAATGACAATATAAACGGCAATAATGAATAAGTCTTAAAAATACTGTTAATAAATTAATGATTACCTCTATTTAAATCTTGTTTGTCTACTATTGTTGATGATAAATTTCCAAACATAGAAAAAAAAATTATTTTACTATCCTTATTGAGGTTGTCATATGTTTTGACAAGAACATTGTTTTTATCACGACCTTTAATCATTGTTTTTGGTGAATAGCAAGCCCAGGCAGTGGCTTCAAAATATCACTTCAGAATAACCACAAAATATTCAATTAAATGTAAAACAAATCATGCGAATGTTTACCGTGGGTCGCCTTAGCACCTGATATGAAAAGCAGATATTGCAACTTTTCACAAGCAAATGTTTTATTTAAATGTAATCTGATTCAAAATTAATATTATAGCAGTATATATATGCTTTTAACCATAATAATTTTAATATGCAAAATTCATTACAAAAACCGAATACGTTTAATTTGACATTAAAATTGTTATCTGTTATTATAAGTTTTAAACAAAATTTTAAGCAAAAGTTAAATTTAAATAAATTTTTTAAATCTGAGCGATCATATCTTCTGTCGATTGGTCAAGCTTTGAACGTACCGCCAATCTTGAAATATCGAGTTGAGTTGTTATTTTTGTCCTTCGTAGTTCTAAATAGAATATTTTGGTGAGTTGACATTGTTATTAAACGCAAATAATTTTGCTAAAAATTATCGGTTGAGTATTTTTTTGTGGATTCTTGACATTATTGAGGAAAGTTCGTAATAGCCTTCCTTTATCGAGCCGGCCATCAATTCAGTGAACTTTATTCCTTTACCGACACAGGCACTAATGTCTTCGTCAACACAAAAATTGACTAATTCTCTCGATGATTACATGAAAATCGAGAAAATCGGCGAGGGCACTTATGGCGTCGTTTACAAAGGTAAGCACAAAAAAACTGGAAGACTTGTCGCACTCAAGAAGATTCGATTGGACAGTGAGGACGAAGGAGTTCCAGCCACAGCTATTCGTGAGATTTCAGTTTTGAAAGAGCTCATTCATCCAGGAATTGTGACGTGAGTTTATGAATTACTTTATAATAGCATATGAATATATGTATTAAATTCTTATCACAAGTGTTTTAACTTGCTGTTAAAAATTATAGCAATAAAGAATACCGCATAAGGATTACAATAACTGACATTAAAGTAATTCCTGAAGCCACAATACATTAGTTATGTTATCCATGATGAATACTTATGTACCTTTGTTTATTCAGTAATGTCTTCATTATCTGTGACATGAAATGGAGTTAATACTTATTTATAATTTCTATTTTTTTGGCAATGGTAATGATAGCAACACCCAAAAACAAATCTATTTATAATAGCCTTGAAGAAGTCTTGATGCAAGAGGGCAAATTGTACCTTGTGTTTGAATACTTGACAATGGATTTGAAGAAGTACTTTGACACCCTTCCAACTGAAAAATTGATGGACCCTGTCCTCATGAAGGTTGTTCTATTTTGAACTCTTTTCTTTATGTTTTTGTGCTCATAAAATATATTACATTTTGCCTTCCAGAGCTACATGTACCAGATTCTGGAAGCCATGTTGTTTTGCCACAAAAGGAGAATCATTCACAGGGATTTGAAACCTCAGAATCTACTCATTGATTCTAAAGGAATGATTAAGCTGGCTGATTTTGGACTGGCAAGGGCTGTGTGCATCCCTGTGAGGGCCTACACTCATGAGGTAAGTTGTTGGAATAATATTGTTCGAATTTGTTAGGTTATGGTTTGTGGGACTCAAATTTGGATGAACTTTAATGACATTAATGGATTTTTTCTACAACAAATCTGCAGATTGTCACTCTGTGGTACAGAGCTCCTGAAGTACTATTGGGCTCACCAAGGTACTGCCCAGCTGTCGACCTCTGGTCCATTGGATGCATTTTTGCAGAAATGGCTTCAAAACGCCCCATCTTCAGAGGTGATTCAGAGATTGATCAGTTGTTCAGGATCTTCAGGTTAGAAATGTGATTTGTGATGAGCTTATGCTTTATAAGACAATTTATGCTATCTAGTTCAACAATGTATAATTTATAGTTTAAAATAGAATGTAGATGTTATTCTACTGAACTTTTATCAGATTTCAGTTCAAAACAATTGTTTCTATGCTGTTAAAAGATCTCTTAATATTATAGGACTCTTTCCACTCCAACTGAGGAGACATGGCCAGGAGTGAGTAGTCTGCCTGATTACAAGAGCACTTTTCCTTCCTGGAGAAGTAACAACCTTCACATAGCTGCCAGGAACATGACTGGAGATGCCCTTGACTTACTGCAGGCAAGATATACTTTTCAATGATTTCTATAGTTACAGAATGATCAAAAAATGATGAACCCATAAATAAACTCCTTTTGCAATTACAGGCAATGTTTGTGTACAACCCCACGTATAGAATCAGTGCAGCCAAGGCCCTTCAGCACAAGTACTTCGAGGGGTACGTGCCTTGCGACAAAGAAAATCGACCGCTCAATACATTCCGCTAAACGTCCCGTTCGCGTTTGTCGGATCGTTGTCGTGTTGCGAGCCAATCTTATTTTCCTAGATGTGTACAAAGTGGACTGGTTATTTTTATCCAAAGCTGAGGGACATTCTAACTTCTGTGGACATTCTTTTTCAAGAATTATTTGATTCCATAAATTTATTGACTCGTGCGACCGAAGAATCTTGACGAGTGCGCTCGGCTCCTCTAATTAAGGCTTACAAAAAGGTGTCAACGTGTTGAATGGAATTGGCGATTCTGATTTACTCGTGGTTATCGGATGTGCGAGTGCTTTAACTTCGTTCGACCCGCTGTCCACTTGGGACCTCCTAGAAACGTACATAGCGCCCTTAACAATCCGCCCTCATGACAATTTGTACCTCTGACATCGTAGTTTGACATTGCCAAAAATAAACCTACTTGACGTTTGCAGTCTTAATCTTATTGATGTGCCAAGCTACCAAATTCAAATGCTTGTAACAGAAATTCGGAAACAGATGAATAGTTTTTATTTTCTAAGGAAAAAGTGATTTCTTTGCAGAATTCATGAAAATAGTCTGTATAAACAATCACGTGTATAAAAACCAGTCGATCAAAATTCTTCTGATAAATACAATTGAAATTTCATGAAAGGAAACCCGAAAATTGAGTAGCACCTTTGCTTCAGCATTTTTAAGGCCGTGAAGGCAAATATTAAAAAGGTCATTTTTATGGGGGCAGGCCGAGAAACCATTGTCAGACGGTGTGGGCGAGTGCCCGGAAGAAATTCGTTCGTGCGACGGATGCATCAGTCTGTCCTTTCTATCCTACAAACTACCTTGCCTTCCCAGAGCGGAAGCACTTGATCGTCCGAACTTACTTCCTCGTGAACAACGTCGGTATCGAAGTCAGAGCATACTTTCTTAAAAAAGAATCTGAAACAATTATCCTTTTTATTATGATATTATTTAATAACTGTATGTATGCACATACAAATATAAACATTATAAAACCAACCTATAGTTTTCCCTTTTAGAAATGGCTATTTTTAGCTGCCCTAAAGTAATGTCTTTCCCAGGTAGGGTGATTCGATAAGGTATGGGTTCATTCTGCATGTAATAGCCCACTATAGTGTTTTCTGGGGAAGCCCCGGGCTTTTTAAAGCTGAAGGACGAGTAATAACATATTAAAACATTTTTACAACAATGTTTAGATGTTTTTTCTTCAGAAGTGTATACCTTTGCAAAATTGCTGATGTGCCATGAGTAGGTTGGCTTGGAGGATGCAACGGACCTTTAACCTTTGGGGAAGGAGGAAGCTTAGATGACAAGTGTTTCGATGCTTCTCTGGATGCTTTCGATTGGCCGTCCGTCCTCGTCAAGTTCGGCCTGCACTCCAAGAATGCAGAGTTCTGAACGGCATGAGAGAACTTGGAGTTTGTAGCGGTCGAGCTGACTTTGTTTCTGTCTAGTGATTTTGATCGAGGCACCTGACTTTTGGTTTTGTTTGGACCAGCCATGTTGTCAAGTGCATGTGGGTTGGCTTTGCATCTGAATTGGTAATAAACCCTAACTATCAAGAGTTTATAACAACAAAAACCCATCAATTATGTTAGTCTCGATATTCGAATTCAGCAAGAGCTTGCTCGTGAGAGCCTTCGTTAAGCCACGGCATTTATTATGAAAAGTCTTCGTTTTCGGCAGAATCACCGACGGATTGCTATTTTAGAAGAAAGATTTAAATACTCACATATTTGTTGACATTTTGGTCTGAGAAACTTCCACCTGTCCCTTTAAGAGATCCTGTCTTTTGACAGGTCGTCTACTCTTTGCTGCACATCTGAATGACGAACAAAAACATAAACGAATTAAAACCCGAATTGAAAGCAACACCGTGTCGAACATTGTCGATACAACAAATTCATCAAATTTAAATCACGATAACTTGGATTCCTGTAGAAGTTTTTTTCAACTAAAACCTAAGATGACAGACTTACATTAAATCTGAAGGCATCACACTGCATTCTGAAGATGAATTGATTAGCGAGAACTGCTTTCTGTGAACGAGCGAGGCGTGCTTGCCGAACGCGGACTGGTTGCTTTGTATTTTAGAGCCGGCCAATCTCTCCGAGTTCTCTTTGGCTGGCACGAGGCTTGTTTTACCTGGCAAGATTGGGTGCTGATGCCTGTTTTTGACTTGTCCAATAATGCTGCAGGAATTTGGCTTGCAAGACGAGGAACCAAAGAAAGATGAGAGAGAAGTTGTATTTTGAACAGTATCTCCATAGGACGATCTGTAAGCAAGATGAAGACCATCTTTCGAATTGGACGCAACGGCAGGTTGGCAATGATTCGTCGCTGCAGCTCGAGCGGAGTACTTTTCCACGGGCGTTCGATGTTTTTGAGATGAACTGGCAACCAGTGGCCCTCCATTTGAAACTAGCGTATTGCAGGATAACAAAGTGCTTCTATTCTGACCTATGGTAAACCTTTTGTCAAAATGGAGAAGTCCAGAGGGAGAGGCAGCACATTGATCCTGAGAATGGCACTGGTGCAAATTCTTCTGATTGAAATTCATATTTTCTCGACACCATTGCCCAAAGTTTGAATAACCACTGCAAGGATTAACCAAAGAAAGGCAGTGAGGGTGATGAAAAGGGTGCGTGCCACGGGAAGGGTCGACCTTGACCTTTTGTCCATCGGGCGTGGCCATTCCGGAAGTGAAGTGATTGGGACTGTTTCCGAAAGAGTTCCAAAGCTGGGAGACGTGATCGTCGAGGATGCTCTGAGCGTTGTCGGGATCCTCGGAGTCGTCTCCTGCGCAGAGAGACACGTCCAAAGGAAGGAGGGAAGGGAGGTTATATTTGTTGTTGGAGTGACAACCATGTCCTTGTTTGGACTTGCTTCTGCCATGATTCCTCTGTTGGTGGTGATGATGATGGTGGTGAATAGGAGATTCTCTTAGGGGTATAGAGTTTTCAGAGTTCTGCCAAACGAAAGCAGAAAAATAAAACATTCCATGACTAGTGGACAGTGTGCACCAAACATATACTCATCATTGTCATTGGTCCAAGTATTATTGGTTATTTACTTCAATACTCACCTGGAGACCTTGCATGATCCTGACAATTCTTTCCATCTTCTCCTGGTTCTCCTTCACGACCTGGAGTTTTCCAATAAGCATGGAAGCAAAAGCCTGAGGATTGGTGGTGGCCAGGCTGCAGTCCGGAGGCATGCTTTCCGTCCTCTTTTATGGGCAATAAAGAGGTTTATGATTGGCAGTCAGGCAAAAATATCAAATGTCAGTAATGTTGTCATGACATCACTAATGACGCTTAGTTAAAGACTCGTAAAATAATTTTAATTAAATATCGGTCGTCGATAACAGTCGAGTCGTTTAAGTGTATTTCGAATAAATGACTTGAACATGGAAACGACCATCACGGCTTAACGGGCAAGCGGAGGTCAAGTTTACGGCCTCCCGTTCGGACAAATCGTTACCAACCGGGATGAACCTTCCTGGAAAGTTTGCTTCGTGGTTCTTGGCGGCAAAGTTCCGGACGTATCGAACGTGTTTCTTGTAGGCCGCCATGGAGAGGGGACGTGTGGCGTACATGTCCAACCGACCATCTCTGGAAAGAATTTATGCAAATTAGATCGAGAGGAGAATGAATGTTAAGGGTCACGAATGAGCAATATAACGTACGGTTATCTTTCAATTTAAACACACTATTAAGCAGATGAAAAGCATTTTCTCATGCGATCAGTACTGATATTGTACAACGCATAGTACTGATATTGTACCATCGCATAGTACATGTCGTACTATTATCCGGAAATGGCGGCTCCATCTGCTCAAGCAAAAGTCCCAACAAAGCATCTCTCAAAAACAAAAGGCGTCATGAGCAATAGTAGAAATCCAACAAAAACAAAGCTTGGTCATTGCATTGGTGCTCTTTATTTTTATCTGCGCTTAGGAACCTTTCCGTTACCACTAGGGCTAATCACGATCATCAAAACCATAACCATCATCGCCTCTCCGCCATCATCTTCTTCTTCTTCTTCATTGCTATAGATCCTACTTAACGAAGGCAACATATTCTTTATCAGTTTTCCTTAGTCATGTGCCGGCTCTCATTTCTTTGTCTAAAGTGCGTTTCGCTGAATGAGAACACGGTGACCTAATTTCCTTGTGGCTCCGCCTCCTTCTCTAACCGTTCTCTCATATAAAATGGTCAAATTCATCGTTTCTTGTACTAACTTCTAGATTTATAAACTTTATAAACGTGCCTCTGGAAATTCGAATAAGCTCGGTCCATAATTAGCTGATTATTGACGACCGAGGTAAGCAATGGCGATAGCATAATAGAATGATCGCGCAAGTCCTATTATATTATATATTCTACAAAATCCTGACTAACAGGCTGCTATCGGTGAAGGACATGGTGTCCTCTGTCAGAGCATCGCTGGAGAGACTCTGCAACTCGCTGTCCTGGGCTGAACCGGGAGCGTAAGACACATGGTAGGGGTTCGACAGCTTGCCCGCGGACGGCCCGCTATGAGAGAAGGAGGCCGTACTGGCTGGTAAGCTGTAGCAGGAAATTACAATACGATATTATGACAATATTAATAGTAAATTATAATCAAAACACGAATAGCACTATAATTAAAGCATTAATAACTGGCAAAAACATCATCAAAAACCGACCTAAGCGAGTGTCGAGCGTGGCGGAATATTATTATTATTATTTTTTTTTTTATTATTATTGTCGAACTTACGACAAAATCCATGTATTTTAATTTTATTTATTTTAAATCTAATTAGTTGTCAACATCTATGAGGACGCATTTTATTTCAAAAATAACATGACATTAACATTTGATAGCTGGTTGGTTGGATGGATAGTTGATTGGATGGATAGATAGAGAGATGGTTGTTTGGATGGATGGAGAGATAGTTGATTGGATGGATAGAGAGATGGTTGTTTGGATGGAGAGATGGTTGGTTAAGCGGATGAATGCGATTAAAGAAAAAGAGAAATACTCCGAGAGGATGGGAATTAGCGAGAGATCGAAGATGAAAAGAAAGTAAAAAATGAAAGAGTTGAGAAGATTGAACGGCTGGGGGAGAGACATTCAAGGATCTAACAGAACGAGAGATGGTGATGACGAAAGCGAGAGAAAGGAAAATGTTACCCTAGACTGTTGTTATGGGGTTGTTAGTGAGTAAGAACGGCCTTTCTCTCGCCTAAAGTCATCATCTCTCCCGCGGATCGCTTCAGCTTTCATTCACAGTGTTATTTTTATCCGCGTTCTCATTCATCAGACTATCCTTAAACCACCACTATCATCACCACCAACATCATCATCATCATCATCCTTATCGTGGCCACGTGATTACAAACATCTGTGACGATATCAAAACATTTGCATGATGTATCCTGACGGAGATGATAGGTCGCATCTTCAGCATAGGAATTAATCCTACCTTTCCGAACCACATCATCATCATCATCATCACCACACCATCATCATCATCACCACCACCATCACCATCATCATCATCATCATCATCATCATCACCACCACCACTAACACCTCCAAAAGGTCAAGGTATCCAAACAGTAATTTCTAGAATTCATTCCTTTAGCATCGCAAAGGTAAAAAGATGTCTAAAATCACTAAATTGTTATCTTATTCCATCCATTTGTACTCAGCTCCGGCCAAAAGTCATGCAGTTTGTCTTCACTAACAAAGCTCTACCAATTTTCAAGTGAACATTTACGAAATGATCATACAGTGTAAGTGTGTGGGCGTGAATATTAAAATAAAAATATCAAAATAATTATTTTACGACTGACAATACACACGTAATTAGCATTTTGATTTCATTTTTTTTTCACATGTTGTCGAGGTTATTGTTCTCTTGGTTCGGGTCGTTCGGCTGCTCTGTTGTCTTCTGGTTTGTTCTCCATCCGAGGTGTCAAAATAACTCCTATCATTTTCTCCTCTTAATAAACGGATTTTAACCAATCAGTAGTTTTCAGTAGTTTTAGAGTTACATACCGTAAACACATTTTGTGACTTATTTACACGACTACGTTCGTAATACTCACACAATTCACATCACAGTAAGCCTGGTAGCACGTTGTGCGAAAAACAAATTCCAACATATTAATGCCAGCTCTTCAGATAATTGGTAATTGTCGGTATGCAAGGAATAACAACATATATCGCATTATTGAAATAAACGTGTGCATTTACTAGGAAATAAATACTATCGTTATCAACATCTCCAAGGCCGTCTTCGCAAGACCACGACCTCTTTTCAGTCGAAAGCCACAGAAACCCTTTTCATGAAAACAACACTTTTGGACGAGTTGGCTCGTGTGGATGAGGGGGGTTGTTGGGGCATCCGATTCTCGACCATCGTCTGCACACAATTCACCCCCTCAAACACCCCAACACATCCACAGTGAACAGTTGGTGAGGGAATGTGTACGTTGCTTTGAAGTAACGAAGAAAACATTTGTTTAACTAGCAGCATTAAACTAGAGAGAGCTGCTCACTCGACTTTGGGAGAGATAATTGCGAAGGAGAGGGAAGTCTCTGAGCTTAAAGACTTCGTTCCGACTCTCTTAGTGATATCCTTGAATGAATGTATTTATGAATGAATGGATGTGTGAATGCACGAACGACTGAATAGACATAAGATTCGGTGTATATTTGGAAGGGAGGAAGTGAAAAATAAATTTTAAAATAGCTCCCGACCACATGGTTCAGCAGGATTTTATGGAGATTTAGCTATCGAGTGGATGAGGTGAGCGCACAGGTAAACACTCGACCGAAGCAAAAAACAGAAAGCAATTTCTGAAAGGCAGATCGAAATAAGGTCAGGCCGCCCCTAAAGCAATATCTCCGGTATCTACGCAAAACGAATCTAGGTCGCCGTATAATCGTGTCGGGTCAGAAGCAAGTGCGCTCAGGCATTCAACGAGCAGATTCGGTGACAGGGGCATGAAATGGGGCTTCGAAAAACCATGTGCAAGGTGATGGTCGAACGAACGGACTCCGAACTAGATGGTCAAAGAAACTCTCGACTCACAATTATGCAGATTACACAAGCATAATCAGCAGAAGAGTTGCACTATCATTGTTGTTATCGCTAATATAAACTTCATCGGTCTGACGAGGCACGTCTAGGAAATGCGTGGATGAACAACCAACATGGCCTAAGCAGACGGATTTCAATCACAATGATATCCAAACTCATATTTTTCCTCTGGTCGCCCATCCATCCACCCTTCCAATTTGTAAGCACGGTCATATCCTAGTTTTATCATTTATATATATCTTTTAATCGCAATTATCACTGCACATCAGTAGGAATAAGATGGAAGAACTGACATGATGTTAACGAATAAAAGCATTTCATACCGAGCAGTTCTATGACAGCTTCAGACCACTCTGAACGGATTAAACATAATTTATTAAAAAAATTAAACAATGCAAAGATGAGAATCATTCGCAAAGTATCTACCTAAGATTTTGAAAAGCTCCACAAGACTTTACTCAAGCTCATCATTTACTACAATATTCGCCAACACATTTTTTTATGAGCGCCCATGGGAAAGATCGCTGTGTAAGCGGTTGGCCCGATATCCCGTTGGCATCCTTAAAAACACAAGACATCGATTCCTACCCCACAAATAACCGGCTTCCCTTAACTTTTAATGAATCGAATTTACACTCACTGCACACGTTCAGTCGGCCTTTCGAAGAAGCCGAACAATTTGTTTGATCTCGATGTTACAGGTATATTGTTCTATGAAGGCAACTAGGCTAAAGGAGGCAGTTGGGGTTATCGAAGTAGTAGTATTGATCATCATCTCTGTCGTCATCTTCTTTTTGTCGTAATGATAAGATGATAATTATCGGCTCTCGCCAGGCATCTAGACGTGCTAGATATCGATGCAGCACGTGCCACAAACTATGCCTGACAGGCATTTTCAGAATCAATCGACCAATCAGCCACTAACCTCCTGACCTCGTGTCATATTATGTAGGTCGAATCTTAAATGCCGCACTGCGATCCATTTTATGTTAACCCACATCACTACCATCATCATCGTCTTCACCATTCCAAGCGACAACCCGAGTTGCCTAAGCATTTAAGATCGTTGACCTTCAAAGGTCAGTAGGTCAAAGAGGGACCAACCGTCGGTGCTCTATCGAGCCTGGCAAGTTACTATCGGCCAGCACTTGCCACCACCACGAGCGTGGCTCCCGAGGTTATTAAAGTCATATGAATACAAATATTATCCTTTCGCACGATGCTGACGATGCACCAGCAAAATGACGTTGAAGATTTCAACGAGTATCGTTACAGGAAACAGATCCAAGCATTTACTAATAAAGTAAACAATTTTAAACAGCAAGAACACCTCTGACACTGATAACACCCACGCCAACTCAGACATCCACAATCAACAACAATGGCTGATGGGACTTAAACGGCTTCCTTTAAAATGTTTGACACGTTCATCGGTTCTTTGATCCCCCATCAGAATGTAATTAACATATCTCATGTTATCGTTCCTCCTACCATTATTCTAGCGATCTTTGTAGAAAACATTCGTAATGCGGTAACGGTAATCCGAGCTAATTGTAGAATCAGAGGAATCATTTGCACGGTCACTGCGCAGAAGGATGCGGTCGCTAACTTCCAATCAAAAAGAGACTCCACCACTGACACCACATCACAGTCATCAGATTTCTCTTACAGCAGGGATTGTTATGTAACTTAATTACTGTTGCTGTAATAAATACTCTCGACAAAGGCGTTACACATTTTTGATACCTTTAGGTTAGCGATAACGGGAGTAATAACATAATACAACAATAAACTATGACACCATCGGCTAGATAAGAATATCTCGCAATAACATTACATTCGACCACGGCTGGCATCATTATTGCATTACCATGTGATCTTATCACCGACCAGACAAGTGACGGATTGATTTGACGTATTATCTATCGATGGAATGATCATCTCTTCGAGCTCGTGGAAAATGATTGATGGATGGATAAATGAATGTGCACCTAATCAGTGACAAGTGAAGTAAAAGGAAACAAATCGTAAACTAATGCAAATTTATGGACAGGCACGTCTAGGAAAACTTGGGAACTCATAGAGAAGCGCATTTAGAGATAGGATGGAAATGGTGTGCCTTTTCTCGACAGATCAAAGAGCATGGAGCACGTTGCCTAATCATGTTTCAAGTTTTTTTTTCTTCAAAATTCTTCGTAGAAACAAGAGCATGCCGCTTTATTTATCCTTCTCTTGACTGGAAGCCTGTGTCGACGTCCTGCACACGTGCTATCAAGTCACCATCGTCATCGTCATCATCATCATCGTAAGCAATCGTTTTTATAAACAAAGCCTCTTCCTCCATTCGTGGTTTTCAAAGCAGGGATTTACCTCCAAGATTTGAAAATATTTTTGTATTTCTATTTAGCTGATCTTTTGAGTGCCTTGTGTACCAGAATGGGATGCGAAAGAACTTTTTTGAAGTCGCTCTACCATTTATACGGCGCCCGACCGAGGGCGGTCCCTGGTGGTGCAGGCTGGGTTGCGAACACGACATATTACGACTTGTATGTTGCCATACTGCAAACTATTTATCAGGTTGAAGCAAACATAATATCCCATTCGTGTACATATTTCATTTAAGCCCACCTAACCAAAGCCTATTCCAACGTCACCTTACTTCTTACAACGCTTGAATTAATGACATTTTATGACAAAGAATGTAAATAGTCACGCGGATTATAACATCCGCACTTGGCTAGCTGGTAAAACGAAAGAATGAATGGACATTAAAGGGGGCTTTCAACTTTTAACGTCATAAATAAAAGAAAGAACATGATATCACAGGAGAGATAAAATAATCACCATCATTAAATTATCACAATCTTCGTGGGACACCTTCTCGCGACACATACGAACAAAGACACATACGAACAAAGACATTCAATCGTACGAAATAGTCAGCACACAGCTCACGGGCACATGAAGGGGGATACATCGCAGAACTTACAACTCATCAAAGACTTCACAAGCCGCCAACAAATATAGTCGACTTCAAAAACAAATGCAGCATGGTGATGATGATGATGATGACGATGATGATGATGATAATCAGACGCAAAGATTTTCCTAGACAAAGCACCGACAGGATGCTTGAGCAAATAGAAAGGAAAAAAAAACTCATGTTGGCATCAGCTTCACATGTCGGGTTGCAACTCACAATTCCATCTGCTTTTGACGCATCCTCCTCGTGGCCAATAAGGACAGAGAAGAGAGTTGTAACACAGATACTGATTGGCTGTTTCCTGACCTTGTCGGGGCTTGCAGCTGGCCCGACGAATTCTGTTCTGGGGAGTCCTTCGAGTCCAAGGATAACTCCAATTCTTTTTCTTCAGGAAGAGAAGGAAGGATTGAGCCGAAAATGACAGGATCTGATCGATTGGATAAGAAGGGAACAATGGAATAATGACCGGTATATCAGACTCATTCAAAATCCAGCATCGCAAAAGTTTAATTGACAACTATTATTAGCCCTCGGATACGATTAGCATAATATGGTCTGCATCTCATCACAGATGGATGGATGGAACCTTTCATAGGTATCCCTTTTCAAAACGAGGCGTATTGGGTGTTACAGCACCTCCTGAGTGCTAAAAATCTGCATGAGTAATTAGTCTGAGGAGACTAATTAACATTATCATCATCATTAAGATGAACACTGATTGGCTGTACATCATCACAAACACATCATTATATTAGTTATAAAAATCATCTCTATGTTATTATTATTATTATTATTATCATTATTATTATTATAGTTTTACTATATTATTATGTCGCAGTTACTGTTTCTCTCATCATCTTAACTCTAGCCACCATTAGATGATTAGGAGGTTCAAAGTGTTGTGCATAATTGTTATAATAACATTTTTAATAACATTAACAACGTAATTGTCTCATTAAGTATTCTAGCAGCATCCTGTTTCTAAAATCAAAAAAAATCTTTTGATCCTCAGCCTCCCATGAGACATAAAGATTGCACAAGATGACACAAGATGATTTACAGAGTTTTAAGCATGCTACTGAGTTAGTGATAACGAATGTCATTATTGCACTGGTAAATATATTTTACCATTTAAACCTTGGTGCCAGTCATAATACACGTAATTAATTTCGCTCATGCTGTCATTATTCACGCTCTTCAAACACAGCCAGTAACTCGCCCTCGAAGACCGGGCGGTCGGGACGGTGCTCCCGTAAAGGGGATTCGAACCCGTGCGTCCGTCGCGAGAGGCAAATTCTCAAACCATGCGAGGGCACGACACTTCCCCGTCTCAGTAGCTCTCGAGTTTAAAGCCGGTTTACCGTTTAGGAAAAGGTGAAAGTTAAGTTGAAAATAGCACGGTTGACCCGAACGCATTGAGAATGCAAATTTCGAACTACTCTTCACCGTTCGGGAGGAGTTCTTGGGACAGACAGACATACAAACGTACTTTCTGTTTTATATTATAGATCATTTTGTTATGCACCTGCAACTGCCTTATTATTGCAATAAATTCGATAGATTTTTGAATGTTATCATGGTTTCAGAAGGACATCATTGGTAATGGTTTAAATTAATTGTATGAAACTTCAAAAGCCTCACGGGATTCTTCCAACTTCGGGGAAGGCGGGGGCTTTCTCCTGCCCCCGACCCACTCCTCGTCTTCCTCGTCGACGTCGTTGCGACCCAGAGAGGGTCGATAAGGAGCGGCCAGGTCCCGAGAAGCAGTGGACAATTCTTCAAGCTTGTCGACTTCTTGGTTTGCCTGACAGTTGTTGATACGAGAGTCGTTATTGTTGTCAAACATCAATTCGCTCTCTCTTTGGAAATAATCCAGAAAGGCATCTGACTTAAGAAAAAGTGGATACATCTCCTTTTCTAGGAACTTTTCAGCCTCTCTCGAGGCTTCAGAAAAGACGTCTTTCACAGAAAAGTCCATCGATGACTCCCCAGAAAAATTAATCAATTTTTTTATTTTTTCTGTCACTTTCCGTTTAATTTCAGGGTCCAACCTCAGGCCTGTTTCCTTGAGGATGTACCTCTTGTGAATGAGCCTCGCGACCTCCACCAGTTTGCATCGATCCGATTCGTTCATCAGACGGAAGCCACGACAAGAGAAAACAAAATCTAGCACCTTCGAGTTTCCAGTCAGCTCGCTTTCGAGAAACTGTCGAAAAAGCTCCAAACCCTCGGCGTCTTCGAGGAGAGAATTCAGCCCTTCCGTCCATCGTAAGCAAGTCGTAGGGGAACTGGACTTGGAAGGAGTGATGGAGTTATTGAAGCAAATGACTTCGTCGTCTCCGCAGCATCTCGGGTGATTTCGAAAGTAACTCGAGTTCGATAAGACCGGCCTTTCTTGGATGGAGATTGGGTTCGAAAAAGACTTTTCGTGATTAGCGACGAGGGTTTCTTCGCACGTTTCTCCTACTCCGTTCTCCCTCTGCAAAAGATCTGCGACGGACGGGTGAACATTACCAGAACCAAATTTTGTTGAGCTCTCCATGATGAGATCAAACAGTTCAGAATTTGAATTTGAGTTTTGAAGTCCAGAAACTTGAAGGCAACTGAGAGAATCCAAATCACTACATTTATGTGACATTGAAGGATGATTCAAATGAAGGTGTGAGGATTGATCAGAAGTGAGATTTGACTCTTTTTTGCTTTCTTGGCTTGAACACTGTGAATCAAAGTCATCTTCTTTTCCTGGAACTGGTGGTCGTTTCCCTTTAACGTTTGCAAAACACCTATCAACTTTTGACAATCTTGGATGCATCTTTGTTGCAGTTTAAACACTTGATATAAAGAAGAAGATTCTATGATGCTCCAATCTCTAAAAGTTAAATTCCACAAAAATGTGTTTATGATTAACGATCAATCGCAACAATTTAAGAAAGCAAAATCTGGTCACCTTTCTCTTGCAAACGATTGGCAATATAAGTCTTAAAAAATCAGTAATGACACTCTCCAGGGAAGTTGACTTTATCTCTGTATTTCTTATTGTTGAATCATTAACAAATCGACCCGAAAGTCCAATGAAATTTCTCCGATTTTGTTTAATACATTCTTTTTATGACAATAGACCGAAACCACAAAGTTCGATTTTCAAACTAAAAAATCGAACTGAAAAATGTTTTTAATCCTAGAACGGCATTTCGAAAGTAATGTATTTAGTTAGAAAATCGTGACGAACACATTTCATACTCCGCGCTGTCCGACTGCTGGAGACTCCCATGGGGAAAACACATACCAGAGCAACTTATATTAGCACTGACCGGACCTATTACGTAGAACGATTAGATGAGGAATAGATCATAACATCATTTTAGATTCAGCACAATGTGATTTATCTATCCCGAAAAAATACAATCAGAATAAAATATGAAATGCTTTAATATTATTCATGTCGTTACAACGAATTGTCCTACCCCAGATTGCCAATGCTGACCAAGTATATTTATTTTCATTGAAACGTCTTACTTTATAAACTAATTAATGCAAAATTTGCTAGTGAAGATGTATAAAACCATTTTAAAACTGTAACACTTAAGTCAATTTAACTCAGTTCTAAAAATTGTTCTACTAAATATTCTAAAAACGTTCACAGATGGCAGACGCGAACATTATTTCATAATTCCGAAAGCAAATTTCACGACAATTGCATTATATCAAAGCAACTGAAAACATAACTAAATTAAGCTGCTTATTATTAAACCTGTTAAAAAAATCAATTCAACAAAGTAAACAACAAGTTTCAAACGTTTCTAAAATTAATTTAAATGGGAACGATAAGTAACAATCATTCATTCACAATTCAATAAAGTGCTGTTGCACTTTTGCTAAGCATTCAGATACCCAGTTTTCTAATCTTAATCGATATCTCCGGTTGTGAAATATTCATATTTAGCATGTAATTATGTTCTTTTCATTCAACTTTATACTTTATAAAATAAAATAAGTTTCATAGAACAACGGAAAGGTGGATAAACCGAAGAAGTCAAACAGGACTAGAAAGCACCTGATGTCGTAAAGCTTCGAAAGCGATTAAGTACCATCGTGGATAAAATCTTTGGTACGCAAAGTTACTGCAAAATATGATTTCTACATGCGATTTCCAAGATAGCGGCCAGTCTCACCGTTACTAGCATATCACTTCTCTACATTCTGTCCAGTCCACATCGTATTCTTCGTAACCGTCATCATCCACACATTTTTGACCTCAACCGTCCATTGGAAAAGACTCCAGGTGTGGAAGCATTAGCATTAGCTGAGTGAACGAGTTGGAAGGCGGCATTAGTGATGATGACGACCATGACATGACGCTCTCAAATCATGAGATGAATTATTAGCGTGGTTTGCTATACATAATCCATCGCAACAGTTAACAAGGTCGTAGTAAAGTTCATTATTTGACGAAATTCTTGTAGGAGCAGTTAGCTTTACGTGTTTTTATGATTTTACTTCACCGGAATCATCATCATCATCATCGTTGTCACAGTCGTCTTGACAACACCATTATCATTATCATCACCCTGGAAATGTTTAGAAAGCAGCGGAGATGAATGAACAAAACTTTTCCACTTTCGCCATTTTAAAAAGAAAAGCATCATGAAATATGCATCTTGAAACATGCATCATGAAACATGCATCTTGAAACATGCATCATGAAACATGCATCTTGAAACATGCATCATGAAACATGCATCTTAAAACATGCATCTTAAAACATGCTTAACAAAATAGGAATCACGAAATGAGCTTCAACTACATCCTTGCTTAAGATGAGATGTTAGTTGTGGTCCTGAGATCAGGGGTAACGAAAGAAACCAAAAATACCGCCTCCATCGATGCTATTGCACTCTGGGGAATATCGAAGGAAGAATATTTCCCACCGATCTTGAAATGATGATGATGATGATGATGATTTTGTTGGAGGTCAGGATGATGGCGGTGATAGTGACTAAGGCGACGGATTTGATGTTAATGATGATGTTGTTTTGCTGGGGGGACCATGGAGTTGATGTGGAGCCCACAATGTTAAGGATGACGGTGATGATAACGATGACATAGAAGATCGAAAATGCGAAAAGTCTTCTGACAACAGAAGGGGTCCTTGTCGACTTTTCCTTCTTATTTGCTCACTCCCCCTCACTTTCGGCCTCATATCTCATATTTCTTCATCCACTTATCCATCCATCCGCATCCATTCTTTTCTTCATTCATTTGTTCTTCCAAGCATAAATTCAAAACAATAGCTTATCGATGACTTAAACCAAGTTGTCGTCATCTTCAAAATGGATGTGGTCTTCACCAATACTTCCATCGATTGCAATCCTTTATCCAATCAGCACTTGGGACTGATTCAATTGCTCCCACTCTTCCAGATTTTCATTTCCAGATTCATTTTCATTATTTTCAGCAGGGCGTGCTCGAGGAGTCGAATTAGGAATAAATCCCTGCATCCATTCACTTCTTTCTTCATCGCATTTCTACGAATAAAGTCGATCTTTTACTTCAGAAAATAGTCACTTTTACGATCTTTTGTGCTCGAAATGCAAAACTTATCCTCTTAGCTCAATACTTGGATTTCACTCACGTCAATCACCTTTAACTCGTTCGACGAAGCCCCTCCCACCTCATGAATAATTAATGCAGTTCCAATAAAAATGGCCGCCAGTTCCAGGCAAAGCACTTTCAGGTCAGGCGGTTCGGGATTTTCAACTTTTTGGAAATAAATGTAACAATTGTAATGTTTACAATAATTAAAATTAAATTTACGAATTAATGGGATTTTAAAATTTGCACTTTAATAATATTTATAATACATTTACATGATTCGGATTGCTGAGAAGTACGGACAATGGTTTTGCTTCTCTCTTTGAAATTGCGATAATCATGGTGACACATGCTTTTGCACTACTATGATCATCGTAATATTAAATCATGATTATTATACAATATAATTTTATATTATAAATATGATTATGTTATACATTATATCATTGCAATTCAAATAATTGATTAACTTCATCAATAAGCGATAAATAATGCGAAATTAAGTTATTTCGATAATTGAGGGGTGGACTCTAAATATTGTTTGTCAATATTTTTCGTCCATCATTTTCGTTGTAATCATGACAGGCATCGTCGACGAAGTCACATCGTCAGTGATTTCAATTTTACGGATTTGATTTCGTCATGATTAATAGACATAGAACAGTTCCGATCTTTGTTCTCAGCATTTCCTTCATCCAAGTGAGTTATCCTCATCATCATCATCATCGTTGTCGTCATCATCATCATCATCATCATCATCAACATCATCATCATCATCATCATCATCATCATCATCATCATCATCATCATCATCATCATCATCATCATCATCATCATCATCATCATCAACATCATCATCATCATCATCAACAGNCAGGTGCTCGCCACCACCATCATCACCATAGTCATCATCATCATCATCATCATCATCATCGTCGTCGTCGTCATCATCATCATCATCATCATCATCATCATCATCACCACCATCATCATCATCACCACCATCATCATCATCATCATCATCATCATCATCATCATCATCACCATTATCATCATCATCATCATCGTCATCATCACCATGCCCACACAACGTTCTGAAGTCCAAAAGCTCCACACCTTCGCCAGGTGGCAGGCATAATGAATGGACCACGTATCGACTTATCGTCCCAAGCTGGGATAATGCTTGCTTGTCCTCTTACACAGGTGTACACTCACTCACCCTTCCATTCACTCACTCACTCACCCTTGTTAGCCATTGGTGCATTATTCATTACTTGGGATGCTGACTACCGTCATCGTCATCGTCATCGTCACAAACTTATTTTCTTTACCCAGGATCGGTGACATCCGCCATCCTTGAGTCCAAGTCGATCCTGATTGGCTGTTCTGGGGGATCAATGGCTATGATTACATCATCTTTCGTGTATCGTGTGCAGGTAACGAATGGATGCATTATTGGAGATGGATGGATGGATAGATAGAGAGATAGATAGATGCATGGAGGGGAGTAAAGATGAATGAATGCACACCTAAACGAGATGTGATCTTGCTAACGTGTTCTCAGAATTTTTGCTTCTTTGTTGACACGTGTGTGGCAGCCGAGAGGCGATAATATGATTGCATTCTTGTCGATCAATCTTTCCTGCAGTTCTGTGATGTCTGCAGAAGCATTTCCAAGGTTGAAGTTGTGCTCACTTATTCTCATTTCTTCTTTCAATCCATAACGTCGTCATGTTTTAATAATGATGAGAGCTATTGGCAGATATAAATTTATAAAATATATATATATAATATAAATCAGAAAGTGCACATGTATGTCTGTCTGTCTGTCTCAAGAACTCCTCCCTAGATCAACTGTGTGCTATTTCCAATTTTCAACTTTTAAGTTCACCTACTTTCTCCTTTTCCTAAATCGCAAACAAGCTTCAAACTCGAGAGTTGAAATCGAGGAGCGTTGTGCTCCAGCATGGTCTAATATTTAAGACTTCGCCTCTCACCATGGCGGCATGGGTTCGAATCCCGTTGAGGGAGCACCGAGGGGCGAAGCTTGTCATTTTGTATATGGATCAGATGTTTATGTATATGGATTTTCTTGTTGTTATTACAATTGGGCAATATCATAACAAACATTAATGTGTATTTTCTGTAATCGCAATGAAAATAATATTTTTACCTTTCAACATCTCAGTGCCTTTGTCGTCCACAGAACACCAAAGACATTACAGGCAGAATTTGGAAAATCCCCATGATAGCATTGATGGGTGGGTGGCAATGTCTTCCAAATGATGCATTTCACTAGATAAATGTTATGTAAATACTGTTGTTATTCATAGCTTTTAAATGTTTTATAAAAATTCTCAAATAAAGAATATATTTGCTGCTATTAAATAGTCTTTCAAATCATTATCGTACTGTCATCATCATCATCGTCATCATCGTCCTCCAGTCGTAGAATATCATCATCATCGTCATCGTCGTCGTCATCACCATCATCATCATCATCATCATCATCCATCCATCCATCCATCCAGTCAGCCAGCCATTCATCCGTTCGTCCGTCCGTCCATCCATCCATCCATCCATCCTTTCATTCATTCACCCATCCAAGCACNATCATCATCATCGTCATCGTCATCGTCGTCGTCATCACCATCATCATCATCATCATCATCATCACCACCACCACCACCACCACCACCATCATCATCATCATCATCATCACTATCATAACAACCATCTTAATTAAACCATCCATCTAATCTTATTTCTTATCCATATCAACATTCAGATCATGTACCTAATAAATTAATTAACGCCTCCTTCCCTGTTCCACAAAAAGAACTGCCAAAAACCAAAGAACTCATTTCCATAACTTTAAAAAAATTCCAGCAAAATTTATTTTCTCCGCGTCCACTCTGATAACTTGGAAAGCCCATCAAATCCTTCCTGACGTTTTCCGTCTTGGGTGAGAGGTGGCAATGATAATGATCTCAAATTTGGGATTTCCTACGAGATTGACAGAATTATTATTGCCGTTAATTATGTTTGTGAAATTATTTTTATTATTACATTACTGTTAATGTAATTTATTTCAGACTACATTGTTAATAGTTGATTGTTTGCCAGTTTTCATGCTCGAACTAATTTCCAATTTGAGCTCGTGTGTTATGGTTATGGGTCATAACTTATGAACCACTGCTCAACCAAAAAACCTTAACTTGAACTTGATTATTTATTTACATGTCGACGATCGATATGTAAAATTATTTATAGATATTTCATAATTTAATGCTTAAAAGTGGAAGCACATCGAAAGCACACGTATGTAATATAACTTATCATTAGACTTAACAACCAGAAATTCAATAAATTCTAGAACTATAAACAATTGAATTCTTGTATAAATAAATATTAATAATTAGCAACTAACCATTTCCATCGTTCTTTTCAGTTACAATGGATTTAGTCGGAGTTTTGACTCAAACTGACAAGAACCAGCCAGCTGGCGAACATTCTTTCGTTTTATCGTCACCATCGTTGTCACAAGATCCATTATCGTCATCGTATTCGCCTGCCATCTCTCCATGCGTTCACATATCAGGCTCCCTTGTGGGCCTCATATTGGGGAGATTGATACTTAATAAAACAAATTAGTGATTCATTTAATTTCATGCCACCAGAATCTTTACTTATGAATATATTTGTTTATATTTATATAATAAATGTAAACAACACAGAAGTATCTAGTTTATGTTCTAAAACTAGTCTAGTATAACTAGTGAACTTTAGAAAAGTAATCACTATAAACTTGTACGAAATAATTGTAAATGAGTAACTGAGGAATAAGTGCAGGTCGAAGTCAAACTAATATCTATGAATGACATTTGATTTATCCTATAGCTTATATTTGTGTGTTTAGATTATTGTGTGTTAGAATTATTTATATACAAGGTTTTGTTCTACAACATTTCTACAATTTATAAAATTAATGTACATACATCCATAATTTTTTAAAAATTTATTTTGAGGGTTTGTATGTAATTTTCATGAGCATAAATCTGAGATGGCGAATTAGTCAATCAAGTTCTTGAAGTGGTTCCGATTACTTTGGTTTTAATAGTAGATTTAATTTAAGTCAACCTTACCATCAAATTACTTTGAACCAAGCGTATAATTTTTCATATGTTATATTTACATTAAAAGCGTTCTCGTACTTTATAGGGAAATTATATTGTTTCGATAATCCGATTAAAAATTATGCAAAACTTATAGTTACAAATATATTAAAAATTGAAAATAAGATGCATTATAAACTTCTGCGCCGTAATTGTTATTCTAAATTTGAATAAGATCTAATAAAATAGTTAATATTTTAAAATAACGATTTAAGACGTGTCTTTGCAACGATTGTGAATGTGATTAGTAGGCCATTTATTATTGTTACTGGCTCGATGTGGAGTTGAATCGAGAGTTGCCACACGTTGAACCATTTCTTAGATATTTTTGATCACTGTATTTTGTTATCACCGAAGTTGGTAAGTGTTTCACAAAGCGTGAATTTTTACCTTTTCGAGGAGAATAAAGGTTTGATTCGACTGAGGAGCATCGACATTACTTTTTGGGGTTGCAAAAAAGACCGCCGATATCTGAAATATTAATAATATATGTTGGAGCATGGAAAGACATTAATAAAGTAAGGCTTTAAAAGTAAATTTGAGTCAGCAATAAAAGCTAGTTAATGTAATCGGTGCCTGGACAATTAAGATAGGCTGAGAAAGTATTAGCTGTTCACATCTTTAAAAATGTCAGTTACTTGGTTGGATGATGTTGACGGAACAAAACAGCATTCTGGTTTGAGGATGGCAACAGCTTTGTTGGGTCACATAATTAAAAGATGGTATATATATGGATTTTAGTTGTTGACATGATTTCAGTATTTATCCCCAATTACCATTCAATTATCAAAGCTGATCATTCTTCAGGTACTCTGCAATTGGATGCAAAGAAAATAGATTAATTGGTAATCATATAACTGTTGAAAGTCAATGTCGATCATCATCAGACTTCAAAATTTGCCCTGGGATGCTAGCGCTCTCAACATTAGACAGTTCTTCTACGGTTTGGGCATCCCGGACGGGGGTGTGCACATCATAGGGGGAGAGAAGGGTGATGCATTCATAGCCTTCAGCACGGATGAAGATGCCAGACAGGCTATGAAAAATGATGGTGGATATATAGGTTCCACCCCAGTTAAATTGTTTCTGAGCAGCAAGGCAGAAATGCAAAATGTCATTGCAGCAGCAAGAGAAAATTCAGCCCCAGCTGTTCCAGGTCCATCAATTCCCCAAGGATCAGATTTGAACCAGTCTCAGAGGATGCGTTTCATAAATCCTGCTCATAGTTCTGACCAGCCACCTTCCTTTGGCCAGCAATCCTATGGACACGTGCCACCTGGACAGAATGTCCAGAGGATGGGTTTTATGCAGAGTCAACAACAGCAGTTCAATAGACCGATGTCTAACGAGTATAGGCCGCAGGGATTGGAATTTAGGTCTCCCACTGGTATTTCCAATGACTTTCGTTCTCTTGCACCGAATCCGTCTCCGACCCACTTCCAGTCTTTTGAACACAGATCAACTATGCCAGAAACAAGAATGCCAAGAATGAACTTTGATCCAAGGCAGGCCTTTCATGAACAAAAACCCCAACCATATTGGGGTGGAAATCAAATGACAAGGCAGAACGATCATGTGAACACTCAACTCTACGAACCTTTTGGCACTTGTCCGGAGAAGCCAGGATTTTCTTATGCAAAACAACCCATTGAAAGTCAGAACCCAATGCCTTCATCTGACTCTTATGAAAGGCATGAAGATTGGAATGGCACAGGAAGAGGTTCACCAAGAGATTTTTCTATTGATTTGAGGCAGAATGACAATTATCATTTGCCTGGTCCAGGATTTGGCGCAAATCCTGCAAGAGATGATTTCAACCATAGGATGAGGGGTCCCTTTGACAGAAGAGACGTCGAAGAAGATTATAGGAGATCGGACAGATTCGGACCGATGGGAGATAGGGATGCGAACAATCCGCCGATGGGATATGGCAGAGGGTGTGGAGATGAGGATCATTGGAGGGATGATGCACCAAAGTTTGGAATTGATAGGTTTTCTCCAAAAAGAGGCTTTGCGCCAGATTTTTACATGGAGAGAGGGAGACAGGATTTTCATGATTTCAAGGGATTTTGTGTTTATGCTAGGGATCTTCCTGCCTATTTTGGTCCAAGAGATATCAGAACCCTTTTCAGAAATTGTGACATACCAATGTCGAGACTAAATATCGTGCATGATCGAAGTGGTAAGAAAATTGGCCAGGCCTACATTCGGCTGTCATGTCCTGAGGAACTGGAAGCAGCCCTCAGTGAAAATGGAAGAATGGTTGAAAATCACAGAATAAGAGTTACCAGGTGCCACGAAAAGGATTTTGAAGAAGCCGGATTGATCGAGTCGAGACCCAGATCGAGGCACAGATCAAGATCTCCGAGACAATCTTCCGAGCCAGAGGGATATTATGTGGTCATTAAAAATTTGCCAGGAGCTTCTTTTGTCAGGAAGTGTTTGGTAGATGTCAAGGTCGCCCATAACGGAGGGCCCTTCATGGAACTAGGAAAAAATGGGAAAGAGAATGGGATTGCTCTTGTTGAATTGGAGCACAGGAAGGATCTTGAAGAGATGCTAAACAGGCACAAAGTTCCCTTTGGGGGACACCTTGCTAATGTCTATAAGATCCCAAGGCAGGAGTTCAAGTCAAGGGTCAAGGCATCAAGACTCATGTCTCCTGAGGAGGAGAGTGACAGTTCCAAGTACACCTGCATTGAAATTGATGGTCTTTCCTGGGGGTCCAATGAGGAAAAAGTGAGGAAGTTTTTTTCTGGTATTCAGATAGCCCCAAACGGCCTGCACATCTTCCTGGACAATTCTGGAAAGGCGAGTGGCGTGGCTTACGTCGAATTTGAGACTCATGCCGAATGCACGAAGGCAATGGAGAAGCACAAACAATACCTGGACAACAGGTACCTCATCTTGAGGATGATCTCCCAGAATGAAATGAACAGCCTGCTGGAGAGGCAGTACAGGTCTGGTGGAAGATTTTTAAATGACACCTACAAGGGAAGGGGGACTCAGGTTGATGGGGGAACATATGAGGAGACTGTGGTCTACATGAAAAATTTGAACACCAGAACCAGACTTGAGGACATACTGGAATTCTTTCATGGATACAAGATTGTCAAGGACTCTATCCAGCTCCAGTACAAGGATGACAGGCCTACTGGAGATGGAATGGTGAAGTTCAGCAGCAGGAGAGAGGCTGATGATGCCATCATGCAGCTAAATGGGAAGGTCATGCTGGGCAAGATTGTGGAACTGCTCTTTTAAAGTGGCTGAGTTAGTTATATGTTTTTGGTCTTTTTTTGTTTGCTTTGGCCTACTGGGTATTAGTTCTGTTTGTTCGTTTCTGCCAACATTTAGACGTCACCATGCAAATGTCTGGAATGGCTTGTGGTTGTCATTTTAGGTTATGTTTGTGGACAGTCTTGTGATGGGGAATATTGATGGACTGAGTCTTGTTTCAGCGGACAAATGAGAATTTGAGTGTTTTTAGTAATAAAATTAAAGAAAAGCTTGGTATCCGAGATTTAATGCGACGTGGTCCGCTCCAGAGAAAAATAAGAAATTGGTGGCTGCTTTCTCTGAACAGAACTAATAACAAAGGACACAAGGAGGCATATCAGAGTATCTATGATTAAATGCATATATTTTGCATGCTTTGTTTATAGATTCATTGACACTTTTGATCTTAGCAGAATTTTTTTTGCTTATTTGTCAGCTGCAAGTTATTTTTTGCAGATAGAATCAAACTCAGGTCTTGTATTGTTGAAGAAAGAAGGAACTGAGGTGTTAAACTGATTTCTGTATTTTTTGAATTGGTTGCTTTATGAGTCTGTTTGCATTTGATTTGATGTTTTTGTTTCCATGGCTACATTAAGCACGGTTGTCAAGTCTCGTTTTATTAGTCGAGCGGGGATGTAGCTCTGCGACCTTCGAAAGTATTGGCTGCAATGGATTGCTTAAAATCTCAGATCGGGCTAATGACCAGGTGATGAGGGTCCCCCACAACATTTCGATGTGGCTTTTATGTGCTACTATGAGGGGTGGGGATTACTTTGCTGTAGCTGCATGGAGGGTCATGTCAAGGTTGATGTTAGGTAATGGATGAGGGTTTGGGTGGCACTCGTTGGTTCTGTGTCGAGCCGGGAGGCCAGTCTGCCATTGTCTGGTTTTGCAGGTAAGTCCAATGAATCATGCTGGCTGGTGCACAAGCCTCACTGACCTCATTGAACCAGAATTTCATGTGTGAAATTTGCAGCATAGTCAGGGATGAATTTTTTTTCTTTTTCAGTGCAATAAAACATAACTGACTTAAAAAGACTTAGAAGAACCTTTATTCGACATGGCTAGGCTTGAGTACAAAGATAATTTATAGACAAAGTAATGAATAAAAATAAAAACTGTTTATAATGAACAAACTTCTACTAATTTTGTAAACATGTCTGTTACGCCTCCCCCTCCTATTGGAATGTGACAGAAAGCTTGGAGATGCGGCCGCTTCTTGTTTGATGTACGGTGGGCGGTCGTCAGTCTGGGTATGATCTTGGGAAGCACTGCCTCTTGATCCATTTCTGGAATTTTGTTTATGTTTGGCTCGTTTTTCCCCTTGTCCTAATGCTCACTCAGGCGGTCCATTACCTCAATCCCCTGCGGTGGACTGACTTAATTGGGGTTCAGATGACCTGAAAAGATGTCGACAGTTACTATGCAGGTGATTACCTTTATTGGTCTGCACCACACATGACCTATGTGCTCCCTGCTTTCCCTCAATCTGACCTAGAATCCAGTTATCCTGTCGTCTGCGCCCTGTAGCGACTGTCAAAAGAGAACGTTTGTTCAACAACATGGACGCTAAGCTTATGTACAAAGACCATTCATAGACAGATTAATGAAGTTTTTATATTATAAAATATGAAAAAAATTACTGGCAGACACATCCGTTAATTTAGGATTAAGCGTTGGACTATGATGAGAGGGATTTGTCGGACGTAACATCATAGATCGAATGTACTATTACGCATTAAGTATTATTGGTTTATAAGACTATCAACGCCAAAGATTGTGGTAATAAATTTATTGCGACGCGCTAAAATATTGTCTTAGTGAGTTATCATCATTATTCCAAAACGGACTCGTGATGGCGTCTGCATTTTAACTGGTCTTCTATTGGTAATTGAATCAATGCAATTAAGCCGTTCCTTGCTGACGGGGAAATCATGCACTGCTCATCCTCGCATTCACAATTCACATTCAGCTTTGCTAACAATTTTTTTGTGCGTATTTATTAACGTTTATCTTTAGAATAACGAGGAGGATCAGGCTAACAGCTGTAAAGGCTTGCCATAGCAAGTAGTAGAAACAACCACAGACGCTGTAGTGGGTGAGTCGCTTTGGCTGGACATTTTATGGAGTTTTATTCCGGATTTCCGTGAGTCTAAAAAACTCCACTCATCAAGTGGACTCTCACAAACGAGAAGTAACAAACCGACCACAGGGTGTCTCGCACATCCTAATTATGCTAGATTGGAGTAATGCTTTCATGATTTTGATAATGATGATGAAATGCCGATGACGGTGTTTTAGTCAACGTGATGGTAATGGCAGTTCGTGTCTGTAATAGGGAGAAGTCGTGATGATAGTCATGATGGCGATAATATGGAACAATGCATCATTAACTGGTGCCTTTGCTGCGAATGGGAACATGCAGGATTGGATGAACAAGAACATAAGAGCAATAATAGCAACAATAACGTAGGAAATAAAGACATTCTATGGATTCATCTTGCAAATGAGGAAAATGAGTACGCGTTCACAGACACAAAAACTGTGGAAAATCGAAAATAAAATCAACTAATGACCGGGGATGTTATTAAAATTATGTTATGTTATTGTGTTATTTTAGAAGATCAGGCTGGTTTATTAAGTAAATTCTGGCTGATAAATACTGTAATGATTTGCCAATAAACAGGCTAACATACTAAAGCACAGGAAAAACCCCGAGTAAATATACAATGCCAAACATCAACCTTATGAGCCTCATGCCTTTTTCCTTATTACTGTCATAATAATACTCATCATCCTCACCACAGATGTCATCATAATCATTTCCGCTAAAGACATAAAAACAGTCCAGGAATACATTAAGTCGGCAGAAAACATCGAAATTGAAATTATTTTGAAAGATATGCTTCTGCGGTAGTTATTAGGTTTCGTTCATCTGTTCGTTCGTTCATCTGTTCGTTCGTTCATCTGTTCGTTCGTTCGCTCGTTCGTTCGTTTGTTTACTTAAGCATCTCATCAACCAGTGTGTGGATAATTTTCGTCCAGCACAAGAAGAGTTTCAACACATGATCATCCAAGCTATCAGGATAAGCGTAGCATAAGAATGATTTTATAAAATAAGAATGTAATATATAATATAACGGAATAACAAAGGTTGTGACAACTCCATGGAAAGTGAAAAAAAAACTTGCATCTCTGAAGTCCACGATATGGCGCTTTAAATCACCTCGTGACTGCATGAATTGGCCTGTGATCATTTTTATAAAAATGTCATTTTTAAATAAATATCAGATAATTATTTAAAAAAAAATAATAATCAAAAAAATGATAAGTAATCTAGTTGGAAAACTTGAATATTATTCAATTAAAGCACGTCATTAATGTTGAGAAATTATTTCTAATTGTATTTAATTAATTATGTCATTAAAATGTAATTGTATTTAATTAATTTTTTAATAAAAAATGTATTTTTGTTTAATTAATTTTGCGATATTAAATTTATTTTTGAATTTGGCGTCGAATGCAGGAAATAATTAAAAGTTTCATTTGATTTTCAAGACTTCTGTGAAATTCCATTAAAGTTTGCGGTTAGATTCCTGAAATAATATGTCTTTCATTCATTTATTTCTCCTTCCTTCGATTTTCCACACCACCCATCTGTTGCTCGTAACTCCAGCCAATTATTCATCCACCGATCCATCCATTCCGTGCGAATCTCAAGCACAAATATCCATCCGTCCTCGCAAAAGTACATCAAATTTTACCAAAAACATCCAATGCCATCGAACGTCAAATTTTCAGGCCCCTCAAAAATTCAGTGTATGGAAATTGCCTCCTTCCAAATAAAGTATTTTTCCTCCTCAGAAGATGCAGATCAAGGGTGGCTGTAAATTAGCATTTAACGGCTCATTAGCATTTTTCCAAGCGGTGCTGATGACGATGTTGTGACGGAAGAGTCATGTCATGAAAACAATGCGAATGACATGAAAACAATGCGAATGACATTGACACGAACATTTATTTCCGTCGTTGCAAAACCAATCAGTTCCTTTAAGACCAGTGCTTGTTCCGAAGAATTTTAATGAAGGTTTATGTCCCACGAAATAAACTTTATCAGTAGCTCGCTGGTCGCTATGTTCGTGCGGTCGGTGGTTGCGGTCGATGTGGTTGTCTGCGGTTGGTGTGGTTGTCTGCGGTTGGTGTGGTTGTCTGCGGTCGGTGTGGTTGTCTGCGGTCGGTGCTTGCGGTCGGTGTGGTTGGTGCTTGCGGTGGTCCAGCATGATAGATGGCAAGCTGAGAAAAAATGTATTTCTCCGTCACAAATCCCACAGAACAAGATGTGCCTGTAATTGTTAATGAGACAAATGAGGCTGACAAATGGCGAATTTGATGCGCCACACTTTTGCCAAATGTTGTTTTTTGTGTTTGGACTTCAAGCCTTTCCTGAGAAATTTCAGCCTAATGTTTAAATCAACAATTAATTCATAATTAAACATGATAATTTGTCAATAAACATGTGTAATAATAATAATACTAATAATAATGATAATAATAATAATAATAATAATAATGATAATAATAATAATAATAATAATGATGATAATAATAATAATAATAATAATAATAATAATAATAATAATAATGAACATGATGATGATGATGACGATGATAACCTACATGAATATTACTAGNTTTTATGTTTTTAGTTTTAGTTAAGGAAAAATTAAATTTGAAAATAGAATACTGTCAAGACGATGGGATGACAAACATATTTATAACTTAATATCCCTTTATTTAATAATAATAATAATAATAATAATAATAATAATAATGAACATGATGATGATGATGACGATGATAACCTACATGAATATTACTAGTAGCATTAAAACAACGTACTTCATTACGTCATACTGTTTTGATTTCTTCCATCCATCCATCCATCCATCCATCCATCGGTTGGAGCAGATCATAACGGAGTCTAAAAATAATTCATCAAACGACCTTGACATTACAAAGGCAACTCGGACCTTGTGTTTTGTGCAACATTCAATTTATCAAAGGAACGTTATGATGGCCAAATGATTGAATGGAGGCTTCAAGTATCAGCGAGAGTATCATCGAATTACAGAAATAAAAAAGTAAAATATATAAAAATGTAATGAAAGTTAATTTATGCGGACCACCAATGTCGACCTGGTTCTGTTAATTCTTGGAGGAGTTCTTCATCTCTCTTGAAGAGGTGAATCTTCAGACGCTCGAAGGACTTCACACTGGAACAAACCAGACGCTCGGATGGACGTGATGAGCATTTTACTCCAAGAAATATTTATAACTCGGCATCGTCATCATGGCTGCACAAGTCCATCTCAATTCATTCTTCGACCTGTTTTTCCATTCCATTGGGCAAGATGTCGACTACTCGCTCGTCCAATTCGGCTTGCTCTCTCTTTTGTGAGTCAGCATCTCGCCGAACAATGCTGTTGAGTCAGTGCTGGAAAAGTGGGAGAACACGTCCGACGAATTTCTGATCGCATTGTGTCCTGCGCTGGAGTACGAATCGAACGTTAAAATTAACGCTTCGATTGCTTAATATTCAACGGCCTTATGAATATTCAACGACCTTATGAATATTAAACAGGCGATGCTCTACTAAGAGCCACAAAGTCATGCACAGCAAGTTCTATTGCATCGCATGTCGAGCGAACTCTATCAATTTCTCTTTAATCAATTTCCTGCTTGGAATGATTGTTCACGGATTATTTTTGTGCCGCCATGATTGGTCACGTGAGCTTTGTCAGGTGAGCTTTCACAATTTAGATTCAAATTCTAACAATGAAGCTTAGAGCAGAGGTAATGATGTTAAAATCATCAGCACTTACTATCATGAAATACGATGCCATAACCAGCAGCAGAAAAGTCGTTCTCGATGAGAACTTATCAAGGACGATGACTCAGCTACCCCCTCGAAAAAGATAAAAGAACCCTGGCGGACCAGCCAATTAAATATTGCTGCCCCATGTGGCTCCTCGGGGTTCTTGTCTACGTCACCGTGACGTCACAAGCCCTTATCGCCGATCCGAACTCGGATTGGTCCGACGAGGAGATGCCGTCCAATCAAGAAGGTGAGCAAAGAAATGTCATGATGTCACTCGGTGATGGTGGTTGTGATGATGATGACGACGATGATGATGATGATGATGATGATGATGAAGAAGAAGAAGAAGATGATGATGATGATGACGACGACGACGACGACGAAGATGATGATGCTGATGACGACGATGGCGATGATGATGTATCTGTGGAATGAATGATGGCAAAGGAATTTTCATGTCACAAAAACCTTGACTCCGTGACACAAAAAAGGAACTTCTGACGCCATGTCTAAGCTCTCTTGGTGTTGTTGAAGGCACTGGTGACTGTCGTCGGCGCGATCCTGATAATGATTTTGCGAATTTGGTCAAAGAAATATCAGAACAACAATAATATAAATATAGAACAACAATTTTTATTCCAGTGACTGTAATTAAGCATAAATTATAAATTATAAACCAACTTTCAGAGATCAGCCGAAGATCGTGCACGCGTGTGACTCGCGATCATAATGACAATAATGAGAGCAATAATAAAAGCAATATTAATTACTTTTTTTGAAATTATTAATTGAATTTAAAGTTATTAATTGAATTCATGACACAGGGATAAATCCCCTTGAACGTCCACAACCTTCGTGATGTGGAAATCACAGAGGGGAGGAGATATTGACTGAATGAGGGAATAGAAATGGAATGAAGGCAGACCGGCCATTAAGGAGATGATTAAGGCAGGATTCAACCATGCATGTCGACATCTGCTGCTTATGACGCACTCCATGAACTCCCCTCTACTTTCACACATCTCTCCTCGATGGCTCACCATCAACACCTTCAACAAAATCATCGTCGATGTTGTCTTCATTATTTTTAAAATTATTACTGTTATTATTATTATTATTATTATTAATATTA
>MPNW01000412.1:0-46776 GCA_011800805.1 Hirudo medicinalis
ATGTCCATTGACTCCTTCCACTACTTTGCTGGGTGGTGTGACAAAATACAGGCATGTTGTTGGGCCTCTCTGACACTGTGCATGTGGCACCTCATATATTAACCTATTATTTTTATTATTATTATTATTATTACTATTATTATTATTAAATGTTATATAAGAATTTTCCAGATCTTTGACTGGCCTCTGTTTCCACAACTTCATCATTCAATCATCAAACTTGTCAAGTAGAACCAGCAGTTACATTTTGATTTCAACAAATGTTTTTCTGATTGTGGACCACTCGCAAAGAAAGTGAATCGATCACATTGACACCGATCAACTTGAGAGGCTGTTTTAACTTAAGAGAGTTGAAAGTGACAATCGGTAGCAACATCAACTTCCAAGAACATTTCAACATCATTCGCTGTTCGTTCTCAACTGACATTGATCAACTGACATTGAAACCGCTGGAAGTGGACTTGCTTAAGAATGTGTTTAAGAAGTTTTCTTGCGTTGACAATTAATTAATGTTTGGTTTCTAATCATTTTAATTATTGTATTACATTATTGTCAAGAATTATTGTAATACATGAATTATTGTAATACATGAATTATTGTAATACATGAATTATTGTAATACATGAATTATTGTAATACATGAATTATTGTAATACATGAATTATTATAATACATGAATTATTGTAATATATGAATTATTCAAGAAAATAGATTAACATGCTCCTTGTGTGGCCAGAATGAATTTTTAATTTCCAGGAGAGCATGAAAACTTCAACAACAAGTGGATGAAAACGTCTTCTTTTGTTGTTGTTGAAGATAAATCGTAGACTCACAAGCAACGTGTTCCTTTGAAAGATTTCAAAAAAAACCTTTGATTTATTATTAAGTATTATTAAGCTTTTGCATGCAAATCATAACAAAAAGTTGAAAAGTATCAATTCGAATACAACATTCGTTCTACTATTTTCGTAAATTATTTTTAAATTAATTGTTTAGAATGTATAAATATTTAAGGATTCTTAAACATCAACTATCTTTCTCATAATAAATGTTTCCATTGTTTTTAATATCAATTACATTTGCGTGTAAAACTTTTAGTTTATTTGAAATTTAGCGGATGAACTGAAAAAGTTCGGAATGTTTGAACCCGGTGACCCTCTCTTTTAACCTCGTGAGTGCAGACGACATTCATCACCCGCCAAAGTCGTAAATCTGTCTGAATAAAAAAAAAAGCGTTTTTCTATCGTCTTATTCCCTTGTAATTTCCATTTATATTTCGTCAGTGAAAAATAGCATCAGTCTGACTTCCATAAATTTCACGTTGCTAGACAAAGAAGTTCATGTTTTGGACGAATAACAAAATTTATCAAATAAATAAAACCACTTCGCAGCTAGTAAGGTGATCATAATCATTAATTAATAATAATAAGTTATTAGTGGTTAATATTAATATTTAAATATTCAGTTCTTTATTCGCTTAGCAAAAACACCAATAAAGATTAATAGGATTTTAGACGTAATCAAAAAGTGACAATTGTTTAAAATACTTAAGAAATAATTTGTGACATTTAAAATAAATAATTCTCAATTACTGTTAATAAACATTTGTAATTGGTGGAATTAACGAATTAAATGTTTAATAATGAGAAGTAATAATGAAAGTCTGAGATTTCATTAAAATTTGCATAACTTGATTTATTGGTGCTCCATTTCTCAACGATAGCTGAACATTGATTGGCTGGCTTTTATAGAAATTATAATTTTTATGAATCTAATCTAAGAAATTTAAAGTTGGAATTGAAGAAAACACGTGACAATGCAGCAGGTTAACATCGGCAAACTAAACTTTCTCATTCTGAAAACTCAATAATGAGTTTTAAAGATTAACAGAATTAACGCATTAATACAACAATGTCTGGTGTAGCCCACTAACCACCGATTGATTGGCCTATAAATTGAACTGGCAAAAAATATATTTTGACCACGGACGAGTTCAGTTGGGTACTTTGAGTACATGAGACTTGATTTTAGCGTGAGTTTGTTTTTTTTACAATTCTGCATAATAAATTATTTAACGGCAATTTCTACTTTATGATAAAATACTTTTATTTGTTTGTAACATTTATCAATTTATAAATTCATAAATCAATTTAATGAAGCAATTGCTTCAGTTAATTAAACTGTAATGCTCTTTTTTGTATTAAATTTGTATTTCTTCTTTGGTGTAAGTTAATAACAAACAATATTTAAATAACATTATTAAATTATTAATAATAATAGTAATAATAATAGTAATAATAATAGTAATAATAATAGTAATAATAATAGTAATAATAATAATAAAATATTCTTAACGTGCAGAACAGTAGTTTTAGAACATAATAGCTCTCATTTTGTAGAAATCCATGTTGAATAACTTGATATTTATTGCAATTGTAAATGTAATTGTGAGAAATGACCTCTAAAACATCTTTTAATTTCATAAATACAACTGAATTTCTAGCTTTAATTTCAACTCTTCCTTTCAACGAACAAACTGATCATCGAACATTGATTGTTACGTTCCATAATTTTCAAACAACTCGAACATTTTTTGATCACCAGTCCCTGAAAATAGTTTAAAATAACATTTCGATGACATTGAAATCCTCGAAGATGACTCCGAAGTCCAGTGCATAACTTAATAACTTGCTTATTATTACTGAGGCATCGAAAAATGAAGTTCGGCTACTTTAGCATTAAGAGAACAAACATTGGAGTAGCAACATATTCGTCAAGAAAACACATAAAATCACTCCTAATCTTGAGTAAGTTCCAAAGAAAATATACATTGAAATTGGATAAACTTGTCAGGCAAATGGTGGATATTTTTTTAATCCACATCCGTGAAGCAGTAGTAGTTTGACTCGGTGTAACTTCACATTTAAATCCAGGATGAGGACTTCCTCGCTAACTACACAGTTAAGCACCATTCGAGTTTTTGTAATATTTGTAATTGTCACTGAGGACTTAAGGAACAATCAGTCACTGTTGACCATCTGCATTCAACGTCTTTGTATTTTTAGCAACACAAAGAGGTGAAACTCACAGCCTTCGAGAACTGCATTCAATGATAAATACACGATATTCGTATTTCGTTATTCGTGATTCATCTTTTCATTTTTTATACTCAAAGTTCTTAATTTGTTATTTAAAAAGTTTTTAATTTTGTTCTTTTTCGTAAGCGAATGATTTAAATAAATTCTTTTTGAATTAACAATTTTTAGTTAATAACAAAATACGTTCCTTTTAAGATAGTTGACAACATGGCTACCATTTAGGAAGCCAATTATCGGTCACATGTTTTAAACAATTATCATATAATTAAATATATCTTATCAATTCATGAATTACTTTGGCATTTTTGTGAAAATTATTTGTGGATTCAACTAATGACATCCGATGGTTAACAAGGAACAATTACTCTGTGTCTCATGTGATTTTGAACATTTTCAGCGAATGTTTATTGTGGTTATAATAATGACATGTTAATATAATAATATTACATTGCATTAACTTTATTATTACATTGTTATATTATTGCACTACATTTCTTGTGTTGTCTTGACGAATATGTTGCTATTTCAACGTTTGTTCTCTTAATGTTAATGTAACTGAACTTTAATTTTAAATATTATTATTTTTATTAATATTATTATTATTATTGGTATTAATATTATTAATACATTTTAATATAATAATTTAGTTGATGCAAGAGTGATTTATTGGAAGAGTGTGAAAATAATTATTTTTATTCAATTTATTCACATTTCAGCACAAAATAATAATTCTCAAATAATACAATGACACACAAAAGCAGCAGAGATTCCCAAAATAATAAAGCACAACTTTCTGCTCACGAATGACATTAAATACTGGAATGTAATTGCATCTTATCTGCCTAACTTACACTTCTCTCAGCCCATAAAATCTTGTAATTACTTTGCCATGAAATCCTTCAGAAATTCTTGACTTCAATAAAGTTATTTTATATTTTCTCGTGCTGTTGTCATGTCATGTCAAGAGTTTAGTTTAAAATTAAATGTATTACGCAGAAATAAACATCAACATTAATTACTTCATCAACATTCATTGATTCACCAACATTCAATAATTCATCAAAATTCATTAATTCACCAACATTCATTAATTCATTAACATTCAATCATTCATCAACAATTATTAATTCATTAATTCATTCAATAATTCATCAACATTCATTAATTCATTAACATTCATTAATTCATTAACATTCAATAATTCATCAACATTCATTAATTCATCAACATTCTAGTGCAACATTTTTCGAACGATGTGAAATATTTTTCATTTAAGCTGAAATCATGTGTTGAGAACAACAGGAGAATGTGTTGAGAACACATGCACAAATTCGTTTATCGTTTATCATGATTATTAGCAAATTCGTCGTCGTCGTCGTCGTCGTTATCAAGATCGTCGTTATCATCATCACCACCATCATCATCGCAGTCCTGGTTGAACCGCAGTGGTGAAATGTCAGAGAATGAAATAAAAAAACATTGAGAGCATCGAGAAATATCGCATTCAGGTGTGAATTTAAGGCATTCGACCAAAACGTGAAGACAAGCGAATGAATTGGATGATCAAAATAAATCGAACAATTTTAAGGTTTAAAAGCTTTTTTCACGAGAATAATAATCACTCGCACAAATGCAGTTCATCCACTGAAAGATGAATCATTCGTGCAGCCATAATTCATAATTCAAGAAACAGTTGAGTCTGATTAAGGCGCTCATTAAAGATTTATCAGTGACTGATGTCGTCGGATACTGTATCTCCATCATCTTCGATAAGCTCACGATCTTGTTGCGTGTGGACAACAAAGATAAACTGACTTCCATATAAGGCCATTTATTTTCAAGTCTTCAATATTTCTCAGCTGTCCTTTTTTTAAATTAGACGAGGTTATTTTATTATAATATTTTGATTTATTCGCAAAAATATATTATTTTAATGACGTCAATTATGTTTTGTAATTATTCAAATTATTTCATTATTATTTATAATTATTTAAACCTTAATGAAATCGGGTTGCTGCACGTGATTGATTGTCTTAACCCAGGTACAAAGCAATACAATACTAACGTCTGCCTTACAAGAAATTACGACTACACGAGGTAATTATGTAATAATTAAGCAGTTATCTAGAATATAATTGTTATTGTCAACATATTTTCTGGTTTGTTGTCTTTCAATTCATTTGTCATTTTGCATATCAAATCAATGCATTCGAAATATTTATATAAATAAATATTTATATAAAATAAAATTTAAATAAAATATTTATATAAAGCTTACAATATAAGTATTTGTTCCAGAGCAATAGAGCTTCAATACGAATATTCAAAATATATTAAAATTGTTTCTTGTAATGTAATGTTATTCGCATGTTATTCGTAATGTTATTCGCATGTTATTCGTAATGTTATTCGCATGTTATTCGTAATGTTATTCGCAAAATAATGACGTTCAGGTTTTCCATAAAATTCTGTGCATTCATAAAAACTTGAAGTAAAAAATGTTGCTTGAAAGTGAACAATTATTTGCTAAAATAAATGCTTTAAATGAATTATTTCAGAATATTTCAAAATTACTTCAATTGTGAAGCCAATGAATTGCAGTTGGTGTTTGATTTGTGTGTGCAATTAATGCCTTGTTGTTCAATTCATTATTATTGAAGTTGTTATTATTATTATTATTATTATTATTACTATTATTATTGTGGTTATTATTATTATTATTATTATTATTATTACTATCATTGTTGTTGTTATTATCATTATTAATATTATTAATATTTCAAATTAAAACATAAATTAATTAATAACTTTATTAACTAGGCAGTCTAAACATCTTCTGCTGCACAACTTATTGAATTGAAACTTCTCCATCAAATATTATTTCTCGAAACAACACGTAATTAGATCGCTTTCATCTGCAATTACCAATTAATAAATTAATATTGCACATTTTATCAATTAAGCTTAAAATACACTTTTTAATGTTTAATAACTTTTATTTTGATTTCACTTAATTAATTACAAACTCCATTTATGGTAGACGTGGTCCATTTTAATGTCTGACGCTCAAGCAGGATGTTGATGAGGGCGGAGTTATGATCATTGTTTTATTCCTATTGGTTGATTCTCATTACAAGCCATCCGTAATTGGCAGATTAACCGATCAATCACACGTCTACTTTAATATTCTTCATTCGTAATTAACATTTGTCGCATATTTGACGGTAAAATCGTATTTTAATTAAATGAATTTGTTTGGAATTTGGAGTTCAAATTTAATTCAGATAACGAGTACTTTGAAAAATAAGCATGTCAACTGCATCAACTCAAGAAAGCACCCTTAAAGCCATCCTTCAAGACCTCAAACAATTCGAAGAGAATTTTCCAGACATGAAATCCACAACAAACTCTTGTGCGTTGCCACCTCTCCACCAATTGCAGTCTAATTCATACTTGGCTCATTCCTTTCCTCAAGTGGAATGGAATGAAAATGTCGTTCACTTCGACAGCTGTCCAGTTCGACATTTTCCATCTCCATGCGACGATAACTTCCACCAGGAAGACGCGATTGGCCAGAATTTAAATGAAACTTTCAACCACGACAACTTCACAATGACTCTGAGACAACAACATCTCCATGCAACTCCATCAAACTGCGAGAAAGCAAACCCTTCGTCGAGCAGCATGTTGGAAAACAAGAAGAAGTTTCTTCCGTTGATATTTTCTCAGGAGCAGTTCAAGTTCAATTATTCACGCCAAAAAGAAGAACTCATCCAAGGAAATGAGATTTCGAGCTGCGATAAGGATTGCTCCAACAACGAGGACGAAGAGGAAGAAGACAACGAGGAAGGCAACTTGGCGAACCAAACTTTTGTTGGTGAAAAACCTGTGAATCTTGACTGCGGAGATTCAGCTGCCACAACAAATAGCTGCTTGGGAAGTGTGGAGTTAAAAGATGAAACAGGAAACACGAAAAACGTCAAAGAGGAAAAAAAGATCCCCAGCAAGAGGGACGCTGAGAAACACGTCAAGAATGGGGGACGTATCTACCCGTGGATGAAAAGGATGCACCAAAATGGGCAAGGTTGGTTCTTGCAAGAGATTTTATTAGCATATTTAGCTCAGTTAATTTTTTAAAACAAAAATATCTAAACGACGAAAGTTTAAAGGTTTGATAATGATGTTGTTAATTTATGCAAATTTATAAATAAATTTACTTGGGAATTAAAAACTTTTTTTTATTTTAAAACTCGTTTTAAATATTTGTAAATGCATATCAGGGAATTCAAAACTGTTATTTTTCGATTAAAACTTGCAAATAATATTGGTGACTATTTATTGAATATTAACTTGCAATATTACCGATAAATTCTAATTTCATGACTTCAAAAATAAACTCGTAATTTGTACAGATGACGTAATGACCTTGGAAAGTAAAAATATTTATCTGACATTGTTTACAAGTTCAACAAAGCGTGTCAAGTGATGACATTGTGACAGGGATTTCCAATTGTCAATTGAATCGTGACGTCAGGCCTGAGTTCGGAACTAAAAAACAAAAGATTGACTCGAAAGTAGTTTTGTGAGCTCGACAAATATTACACGAAATGACAAAATCTTCATAAATTTTTAAACTTGTTTTTAAAAATGCAATTCATTTCCTCACGTAACTTCGATCCGTTTTCAAACGAATGTCGTGAAATTATGAGTTCATCGAAATTATTGTAATTATGATTGAAATTATGAATGCATCGATATTATTATAATTATGCTTGAAATTGCTAATTGTCTTCATCATTTATGTTTTTTACATTTATCATCTATATTTATGTCATTAATAATCTTAATATTGACTTAACGATCATTCTTGTGCAACTCTTTATTACATTTCAATAAAATTAATTTAATATTAAAATATTAATATACCTATAATAATTATAAATATCTTGTGGAATTTATGCGAGAGAGGTGAATGAGGTTACAAAATAGCATTAAATCACTTAGAAATGAATTGCTTTTAAAAATGAAACTGTGAAACACTCAAATGTACTCAAATGTACTTGCATGTACTCACATGTACTCAAATATATTCAAATGTGCTCAAAAGCATTCAAATTTATTGTCAAGTTGTGATCGAGAGTTTTAAGGGAATGAAATCGGTTCATTGACTCCCCAACATTGTTGATTGAATGTTATTTTTATTGAATATTATTGTTTTACAAATTAATTATAAATTCCTTCAAGTCAATGGACCTCAATGTTTGTTTCATCTCATGATGCTCATTTGACGATTCTACTCCAGGCGACTTGAACGTTCTTCTGAATCCGTGATTCTCGAACCGCAAAAAATAAGAATGAGATCAATTTAAATTAAAAAAAATAAAGAAATAATCCACAAAATATGCCAAATAAAAATGTTTATTTCATTCCGCCATCAGAAAAGTCTTCGAACGGCCAGCAAAAGAACAATTCGGCGAGTGTCACTGACAACAAAAGACTGAGAACCTCTTACTCCAGGCAACAAACTTTGGAACTGGAGAAGGAATTCCACTTCAACAGGTACCTCACCAAACGGAGGAGGGTAGAAATTGCCCAGATGTTGAAACTATCAGAGAGGCAGATCAAGATCTGGTTCCAGAACAGGCGAATGAAATGGAAGAAAGAAAACAGTCAGGAGAACATTGCAAAGATGCACTTCCAGAGGCAGTATTTTCTCCAGCAACAACTCTACTTCCAGAGAAATGAATCCATGACGCCCCATTATGCTCCCATCCAGCAAGACCTTCAACCGTGCAACTTCTTTCCCCACCACCACCAACAACAGCAGCAACACTTTTACTATGACGTCGACGAAATCCATCCACAATACCAACAGCACATGGAGAGTCAGTTCCATCAAGATCATTATGCACAGTTTCCAATGTGACCGCATCGCATTCAACCTGACGATAATGGACCTCTTTATCAGTAAATGTCTTGTAAACAAGTTGATGGAAATTGATAATCTTTGTAAACAGTTGACTCAGTGCATTTGTAAACAAATCATTTCGTGCCTGCGTGCATTAGCGAGATATGCCTAATGGCTCGTACGACGTGGAGACCAGCTTATTTAATTCCATGTTTCCGTTTCAATATTTCAAAACTAAAACACGTTTTTGCCATTTGAAGCAGACTTTTGCAAACAATTCTTTTATTTCATTATTTTGCTCATCTTCTGTTGTGGATTTAAGTATTAGTTATTGGCAAATAACATTGAATTGTTCGACAAATCAACAACACCAACGAACGTAACAATGGAAGGTTTTAACAATTAACTTAAAATGCTTTTACAATTCATTTCTTTTAAGTTTTGCTTTAAATCGCTGTTAATTCACGCGTGGCGTTCAATTTAATAATTTCAATCAGACAACATTCTCCGTGTAAGTTTTGATAGAAACGCGCATTTAGAAAATTTTGAAAATAAATATTTTTTGAATTACAATTTTCGTTGCAAAGATAATTTTCAATTGCAAATAAATTATTTCAAATCCATCGGGAGTTAATAAATGAATGAATTTACACAACATTATCAAAATAAATTTCAGGTAAATTTCGTGATTTAAAAATAAATTGTTCGCATGGCCTCCCAAGGTCGTGAGAAATGTTTGAAATGAATAACATTTATTACACACGAATTCTTGTGTGGTCTCCAACAAAGTCATTAAGTGCAAACATTGATTGATAAAAATGCTTTTAAGCTTTCATTGATTTGATGAATGCTCTTTATAAATTTCCCTCACCTCATGAATTAAATTAATTTCATTTTAAATCTACAATTTTCTAATATATTTCAAAACAATGGAAATTCTTCCATGTTGTAAAAAAAGTAATAATAATAATAATAAAATAAGATTAAGAATAATTTACTTGTAAAATTTTAAATCCACGTTTACAATCACTTTTTTTTTACAAAATATTAAAAAAATTATTATTTTATGAATTAACTAACGTCTACTAATTGTGTTTTAATGTAAAAGATTTTGGTTAAATTTTATGTTTAATGAAAGAATTAAACATAATTTTGATTCAAACTTGAGTCAAAATTATCTTTATTATTATTATTATTATTATTATTATTATTATTGTTGCCATTTGTCCCTATTAAAAGCTGTAATGATTTGTGCAATTATCTGGATTTAATCTAATTATTTATTGTAAGTTCTCATAGTTTCCGTGCCAGGTTGAAATAGTAAAAATTGAAATTAGTTGTTGATGAAATAAGCTTAAGTTTCAAGCGAGGAATTGTGTGGAAGTAATATTTTCATGACTTTATTCCGTTAAATCAACAACACAGACAACTGAACAGACGAATCCCACATTAACCTCTTTATTATCGTCAAACCAACAACATCTCAGCCCCCCACGACAAATCTTCCTTCCGACGACTTATGGAACCCTGAATTTCTTAGCTCTCTAACTAATTAGTTATTTCCTTGATTGATTGATCGATCAGTACTATCCAAAATTTGTATTATCACAAAATAGTCCTTGCATTCTGAAAAAATTTTACAAGTGACTCTACTGCATGGTCATCGGACCTATTGGAAGCAGACCGGTCCGACTTCGAGGCCAAAGGCTTGGCTTGGGTGGCCAACATCGGCCGGTGAAACGTCTTCAATTGGCAGACGGAGGGTGTCTTCGGTGTTAAATTCAAATACCGTCTTGGCCCACGACGACGATCGTTGCTGGAAGAAAGTAATTTAATGAAACCGGGCGAATTCAGAAAACGGGCAACAACTTTTTCCATTACCTGGCATTCGTCAAGACTGACAGAGTACCCGTTGTTCCTGGTGTAGGCAGAGACAACTTTCTCGTTGTATGTCAGGAATTTAAGGGCTTTCTCAGCGCTATTGTTGCTGTCGATGTAAGCGATTGAGTTTTTGCAGTGGAAGGTGATGGTCTGCCTGGCTGAGTTGCTAAGAAGTTGCAAGAAGGAGAACTGTGATTTCTCTGCCTTGTACCTGAGCTATTTTAATAATAGTTTCATTTTAGAATTTATTATTAATAGAATTACTTATAATTCATTTTATTGTTATTACATTTGCAATGATGCCAAGTCTATTTTTTATACATGTTTTAGCCACTTTGACATATTTCCTTTGTCTTTAAGCCGATTGTAAAAAAATGCGCATGCATCTAGAGATTAATCAAAAAATATTAATATTATAAAATAATTCTCACAAGAGATCCTTTGTCCATTTCACTAAACCACGTCCTTCCGGCATAACTCTGTTTAGCATACTGAAAACGAACAATTGATGCTCAACAACCAACATTCAACAATTTCGTACAAAAACCGAAATATGATCATTCAATTTCCATAGCGCCCACCACCAAGGACGCTGACAACATAAACCAGGTTGCAAGAGAAACTTGTGTCATTGGGATACAATCAATCAATCCAGCAATATCCACGTGAGATACCTGTTTCATCATCATGGGTTGATTCTAACCTCAGATGGACTTGGAAGGACACATGTTTCTCTGGTCTCCATGTTGCAGAAGACTTGAATGGCATCAACTGGACTTCCCCTGTTGGGATCGACCCAGTAAAGACCTAATAATATAAACTCCTGTTCTATTTGTTGGTCCATTCTGATAAATGATATTGAAATGAGTAATAATTGCATAATGAAGTAAAATCTTACAATAAACAACTTTCGAATAGTGAGAAAAATAATGTTCAAAAATGTGTGGACAACAGAATTGCGTTAGGAATTCATCAGTAGATAAGTTAAAAGAGCAAGCTTGATAATCGTTAATGAATAATTAATTACTCTATTAATAACGTCAGCTTACCACTCTGAAGTTCAGGGTGAGCCCTGACGAGGTGCCTGCAAGTCCTGGCTGGTGCCTCTTGTGTGCCGAGAACATCGTTGGTGAAGAGAGGTGAGTTGATCATGTCATCAAGGACTTTCCTCAAGTTCTCATTGTTCTGTTTGATTAAATTTTAATTTATGCTTTTAGCATAACTTCCATCACAAGAACTTTTAGTAACGTTAAATCAGCAAGTAGAATAAGCTCAACTTCATTTACGAAAGTCGTAAAATAAAACCTTGAAATCTTCAATATTGGCAGGCTCAATGGAGCTGATTGGCTGGTCGCCCTACAAATAATATTAATTGATAATAATATTATCGCGCTAATAATGAATCCAATTAAAATTCGTAACAGTAGCATTTAATCACTTCTAAATCGTTAAAATAAATAGGAATTGTTCATTTATTATTGTTCATTATTGTTCATTATTCTCTACCAAATATGGGTCAGGGCCCTTTGGTCTTGAGAAGAACTGAGCACCATAGTCGAATTGGGCAGCTGCTGGAGGTCCCTGGTGGAAGAAATTCAATTGTTTATCAAAGCATTGAATACAAAGTAATTCTTTTGTGGAAAATTAAAGTATGTTAATAAAATTTAATTATTTATCTAATTAATTAGAATTTATTCAACCAATCACGACTCACGGGTGGTCCTGGTGGTCCGGCGGGTCCGGCAGGTCCCTAGGCAAAACAAACCTCACATATGAACTGATTTTATCAAATTAATGCAAATGACATGATGATGTTTCTACACTTTAAAATAAATGAGAATTATACATCAGAATAATTATCGCGTTAATAATGCAAAGAATTATGAATGAATATAAGTGACAAAGAAATTATCACTCACAGATTTTCCTGGTTGACCAGGTCCTCCTTGAGAACCCTAAAAACAAAAGAAATCATTGAGAAACATTTTCCAAGTAAGAATGGACAACTTCCTGCTCACTGATTTTCCTGGGGGTCCTGGTACTCCGTCGTGCCCAGATGGTCCTGGCTGTCCCCTTTGACCAGTCTCACCCTGGCATTTTAATTAATTATATTAGTCATATTAGTAACAACCTTACGTGACAGTTTACGAAATAATAACAACAAATATTAAATTTAAAAATTATGATGCAAATAAAGTAAAACGAATTAAAATTTATGCTGGTTAGTTTGTGGACGTCGAGATTAAAAGAAACACAAGACTTCCGATTATTTCACTATTTCCAGGGGTCGCAACAAAATGATTGATGAATGCTTGTTAAAATATTTTTAAGAAAGGCAAATTTTTCTCCGCGAAAAATTTCCATCAACTCACCCTCTCTCCATCACCACCAGTGGGTCCTGGGGGACCTGGAACTCCAACGTCACCCTAGAACCAAATACGAATGTTACAAGAACTCAATAAGAATGCTTTGGCAAGAGACTAATTAATTAAGGGTTTACTTGAGCACCAAGATGTCCAAGAAGACCAGCCAAACCAGGCCATCCTTTGTCTCCCTGTTGAACAAATCGATCATTGAGTGGTTTATTACACAGACATTAGTTTTCGTAATTAACTATAAATTAATGTTATGTTATTGTTCTCATGTTGAAATTAATTTAAGTATTCTTAAAAACTCAAAAATTTATCACAAAAAGGTTAGCAAATTATGTCATGCCTGTCTGAAATAACTTTCAAATGTTTCAACAGTTCGATATCCTTTTAAATGATTGTCATTACTTACTTATTTGCTCACTTAGATTTACTTGTTAGATTAATATCCAAAATAAGCCTTAATGCGTTATAGGAGTTATTTTAATATTCTTTCTACTAAATCTTAAATCAAAACTTGTGGTTAGAAAATGACTTTAGAATTCAAATAATCACCATTCCCCCACTCACTCACCTTAGCACCCTTGCTTCCACGGGCTCCTTTGAGACCCGAGTGACCAGCGGCTCCCTGAAGAATAAAATAACATAGTTGACCAAGAGGACTTGATTGCTTAGATTTGCTTATTTCAAAGTATTTATTTTAGTTTAAAGAAAATATTTAAGAAATTATTTAATAAACAGTTATTATTCCAGCACTAACAGCAGGTCCAGCTGGTCCTGCAGGTCCTTGGAATCCAACGTTACCAGGTTCTCCCTGGGATAAAGAAGATCCAATAATTAACCATTAAATGTTTATCGATAGCACCCCTCCACAATCAAAATAGTCCTCGAACTTACGACGTCACCGTGTTCTCCTTGAGCTCCTTGAGATCCTTGTGCTCCCCTTTGTCCCTAAATATCAATGTAAATGCACCACGATCAGAGTTACATTCTGCTGAAGAAAAGTTAATATTTTACTTGAGTTCCAGGAGCACCAGGAGTTCCAACTGGTCCCACTGCACCTGGGAGACCTCTTTCTCCAGCATGACCCTGGGCACCAGGGAGGCCATCTTTGCCAGGTGCACCCTAAGCACACGAATTCAAATATTTAAATTTCAGTGAACATTTACTATTGTGTTAATATCAGAAGCACAACAATAAACAATTTTACTTCGGGCCCTTGTTCACCACTGTGTCCCGGTACACCTTGAACTCCAACTGGTCCTTTTGAACCCCTTTCACCTTTTGGTCCCTCAGGTCCTTGGGCTCCTGGTTCACCCTATTAAAGTTTTAAAATTTAAGAGTTTTAATTATTTCACATAAAAAAAAAGTATTTCAGTTCTACAATCCTTGAGAAATATTAATTTCTTTATCATTCCAAAAAGTAAAAAATAGATTAGCCGGTTTAAAAGAGTCAGTAATTGTCTAATAACGAGAATATAAATGTCTTTACCCTTGAACCTGCAATTCCAGCTGCTCCGGGCTCTCCTCTAGCTCCAGGAAGACCTGTAAATCCACGTTCGCCTTTAAGTCCAGGTGCTCCTTCAGGGCCAGCCTCACCCTAAATTAATTGATTGATTGATAAAGAAAGTTTGTAAAATAATTTGTCAAAGTTCAATGAAAACCCACAGGAGCCCCTTGGTCTCCTCTGTCTCCTCTGGTTCCATCATGTCCAGGATGTCCTAATTTTCCTGGAGCACCTTGCCTTCCCTCTTCTCCCGGCTCACCATGCTCTCCCTGACGGTTGAGAAAGTTGACCAGGTAACTCATTTCAGAATACTAGCGCAACAAGTCGACAAACCCTTTGTCCTTCTTTTCCGGGAGATCCTGTTGCTCCTGGGGGCCCATCGGGTCCTCTTACTCCAGCACCACCGGGTAGTCCGACATGACCCGAGGGACCGGCTTCTCCAGGAGCTCCTGTTTGACCGGGCAATCCATCTCTTCCAGCTCTTCCAGCTTTTCCGGGATCTCCGGAGTCTCCCCTTGGACCTTGAGGGCCTCTTGTACCTTGCAATCCCTAGAGAACAATTTCAAAGGTTAAATTTAAAAATATTTTATTCCACACTGCACACTGTAAGATCTAATTAGTATAGGACATAATGTTATAAATGCGAGGCTCCATGAGTGAAAAGAACATGTTAAGAATGGCGAAGAATGAAAAGAGCCATTGACCAAATTGAATGATGCTACTATTTTGATGTTGCCGTTGATATGCAAAATCGTTCTCGTGCAAAGGGGAAAAAGTTTCTGAATCGATTCGTGACCTTTTGCTTTAGACAGGATAATGCCAAATGAATAAATGCGTGAAAACAGTAACAAAAAGTTTCAAACCTGTGGGCCAGGTGCGCCCTCTCCTCCTTTGACTCCTGCTTCTCCAGCAGATCCCTTATGTAAAAAATTGAGACATGCTATGAGCAATAAGAAGGAAATTTCTTTATTTAAATTCATCACTCACAGCAAGTCCAGGGCTTCCGAGTGGACCTTTAAGACCTGGGAATCCCTTTGGTCCGCCATCACCTGGCTCTCCCCTTGGTCCTGCAGGTCCCTTCTCGCCAGCTTCTCCTTTTGGTGCGGCAAAGCTCCTGGTCCGGGAGTTCCCTGGGCTCCTCTCTCTCCCGCTCCACCCTCAGTTCCTGGAACTCCTGGACGACCACGTGGTCCACGCAATCCCTGGAAGCAAACAACTTGGAAATTGATTCCATTTTATGAGTTTCATGAATTTTAAAAAGGTTTGACTGACCTGGGGTCCGTCGTCTCCTGGCTCTCCTTTTGGACCTTTGTCACCAGGTGCACCCTTGTTGCAAAAACATCAGTTCATCAGTGTTGCAGTAATTAGTTATTAACTTGAACAGTTATGTTTTATTTACACTAATTATATTAATTAAAAACAGGAATATGATAAATAGCTTATTTATATTTATGAATACTAACGATTGGACCAGTAGCTCCTCTTGGTCCTTTCTCACCATTCTCTCCGGACTTGCCCTGAATCGCAAGTCCAGTTATGTTAAAATGAGATAAAGCATGAATGAATCTATTGAATATAAAATCTTTATTGAACTATAACGTCATTTACATTTAAAATTTTTAACTGTGGTGTAAGTAATCACAGTATGCACTGCAAGATGCACATGCACAATTCATCAGACATCTAACCTGAGGCCCTTGCAATCCCTCTGGTCCTGGGCTTCCTCTATCGCCTGAAGGTCCCTTTGGTCCTTTAGGTCCGTTGGGTCCTTTTAGTCCACTTGGTCCCTATAACGGAGGAGTTAAAAATTACTTAATTATTTTGATTAGATGTTTGGAATTACTTTGTAAAGTTTAAATTAACTAATAAGGAAAATAAAATACTAACTTTGGCTCCAGGTGCTCCTGCTGGTCCAGGAGGACCGGGTGGTCCAACAACTCCACCAGGTCCATCGTCTCCTTGTTCTCCTGCATTTCCTGGAAGGCCCTATGTGTCGAATTATCAATAAACTAAGAATTGCTAGGTTAATTTTGAATTCCACTTCTCAAAATATAACTGACAGTTTCTCCAGTGGCTCCTCTCTCTCCAGGTAATCCCCTTTCTCCTCTAGGTCCCTGAAAACGTTGTTCATTTAAGAAGCTCAAGGTTACGAAGGTTTGATCACATCGTGTGTACTCACTGGAGGTCCTGCGGCACCTGGCTCACCGGCTTCACCGTCATCTCCTCTTTCTCCTGGTGCACCAGCAGATCCAGCTCTTCCTTGTGCTCCATCTTTTCCCGATGCTCCCTTAATATTTAAGTATTTCATTACATTTTTATCAATGACTTATTCCGGTTGCATTGGTAATTTTTTTTAATCACAGAATACTTTAAAATAAAGTATGAACTCTAGTAAAAGTAAATGTAAATTTAAATGTAATACAAATGAACATATATTTATAATTTACTGACATCTCTTCCTTTGTCTCCAGGGGCACCTCCATCACCTGGTGCTCCTTGTGGCCCTGGTAATCCTCGTTCACCTGGTCTTCCATCTTTGCCTCTGGCACCCTGTAAATTTGTTTGACTGATGATGCATGCTGTTGTGTCAAATCATGCAAAACCTCTAAGACATACAGGTGCTCCATCTTTTCCTTGTTTTCCGTCTTTACCAGTTGCACCATTAGCTCCCTGATGAATGAACGTTCATTCTTTGACTTCAATCTTTCTGCACGATTAGTGACGACTGAAAATAATCAATTTATCACCTACCCTGGGTCCCTGAAGGCCAGGAAGTCCAGGCAAACCAGGGTCTCCCTAAAATTAAATTCTAAAATGTAATTTTTAATTATTTATTTATTTATTAACTTACTAGATTATTATTCGTAATTACATGTAAGATTCGACACAATTTAAGCAATTTCTTTAATGTTAATAAAAGACATTATATTTAAATGTACACTGATTTATATGTTAATTGGTTCCTTACTTTCAGGCCACCCTCTCCTGCACCTCCTTCGCCACCCCTTGGTCCAGGGGGTCCTGTTGGTCCAGCTGGTCCTTGGTTTCCAGGGAATCCTTGCTCTCCACCAACTCCCTAAGGAATACTTATGAGATGGTATTTTGTTTTATGCTTTTAAATTTCTATTCTAACTAACAGGAACTCCTTGTGGTCCTGATGGTCCTGCTGGACCTGGTGGTCCGAGGGCACCCTTTAAAGATCAATGACTAAAGGTCAGTAAAGGAAAGTCCATTGAAAAGTTATAACAAATAATTCGGTTGATAAATAATGAAGCAAAATTAATTAATGAAAGTTGACCCTTTTCCCTGGCTCTCCGGGCTTTCCAGAGGGTCCGGCTTCACCTGAAGGTCCAGGTTGACCCCTTGGTCCGACCTCTCCTGGGTAACCTTGGGCTCCGGGGGCACCCTTAGGCATGAAATGATGCACATTACAGCTTCTTATTTTAATTAACATAACCAAAACTGGATTAAATTAATTATTTAAGTCTTTAATAACTTGAAACTTTATTTTATTTAAACGCTCTACAAATTAACACATTATTATTATTATTATTATTATTATTATTATTAGCATTATTTTAGTAGAACAACAAATTCTAGATTATCTAGAATTATGCTTCTCGAGACCAAATAATTTAGAATTTTATTCATGAAATCATTTATAGTTTCAACATAATAATGGCAATTAAATTCAAAATTAATGCCAATAATAAATAAAAACCAATGATATAAATCTTAACATAAATATTAAGCTATTAATCATAAAATGTTATTGTTAATAATAAAACTTTATTCCTCACAAGGTCTCCTTTGGGTCCAGCAACTCCTGGAACCCCAGGAGATCCAGCTGGTCCTGCTGAACCTACGGCACCAGGTGAACCACTAGCTCCGCCATCTCCCTAGAAAGCAAGCAGATCTAAAGTTAACTCCTCCAGGTGTTTGCCGGTAACTTGTTTCAAGGGTTTTAAAGAAAACGAATAATCAAAACAAGTTTTGAAAGTTTAATTTTGGTTCTGCAGCAATTACACAAATTTTTAAGAAATTTTTAAAACGAATAAATTGACTTACTCTGTCTCCTCTTTCTCCTTGAACTCCATCAACACCGGAAGCTCCCTGAAAACATTTTGCGATCATCCAAATGCATTCAATAATGCACTTAATAAATAATCAAGAACTTGTTTTTTTTTTTAAATGTTACCAATCAAATCTATTTCTGAATTGATTCAAATTGAACTAACAGATCTACCAGGCTCTCCTGGTGCCCCTGGTGCTCCAATGGGTCCTCTTGGTCCGGCGCTTCCGGGTGCACCCACTGATCCACCACTTCCTTGGTCTCCCTGAACACAAAAATAGCAAGAGTGAGTTAATTCATGGTAAAGGCGAACGTAATAAACTGACCTTAAGCCCGGGAAGACCGGGGAAACCAGGAGCGCCCGATGGACCCACAAGACCTTGACCACCTGGGGGGCCGGGCTGGCCGTCGGCTCCTCTAAGACCCTAGAAAAGAGTTTAGGAAATTTAACTGCTTAGTAATAGCTCCATTAAATTGAAAAATATTAATATACAAATGCAAAAAGATATAAATATGACTAATGGAGACCCAGAATAAAGTTAAATAATACTAACCACTGGACCTTCTCTTCCGTCGCTTCCTCTGTCTCCAGGCAGCCCTCTCAACCCCTAAGTACAATAAATAATGAATATTCAATAATCTCATAAATTTATTATTGTCATTTTGCTCAAACATTATTAGATCTGAACGATTTATTTGTAATCAAATAATAACACTTAAAAGTTAGAAATAAACAGGAAAATATTTTAAAACCTCTCAACTTAATAATTATAAACGCAGCTATGATATCACAAATTGCAATCATTTAAAAGTAAAAATACAAACTAATTAATTTTAATAAATTTTAATTAAAACTAGTTAATTGAATTAAACCAATTATTATTGCTTACAAATTACTGACCTTCAATTAATCATTAGCATATGATACACAAAATTAAAATCTCACCAAAACACCTGGAGCACCAACGGGTCCAGGGGGTCCTGGATTTCCCTGTAACGAGGGGATTGATGATGATTGCGATAAAAAAAAGCCATAACAATAAACATTGTGCATGGGATTAATATATTCATGTGTCTGAGGCTAAAGAGATGACGATGACAACGTTGATGAAGACGGTGATGATGACGCTGAAGAAGATGACGATGACGATGGTGATGGTGATGATGGCAATAACGGTTCGTACCCTTTCTCCATCCTTGCCAACGTCTCCCTTAGCTCCATTTGCTCCAGGGTATCCCTGGTTGGTATTTATTCAATTGATTATTCATTAAATTTGTTTTAATAATAATATTATTATAATTGTGTTGGTAACAGTAATCAATAACTCAAATTAATTTCTTTTAAAAGAAAAACTTTATTTCATGAAACTCACCCTGTAACCTTTGGCTCCGGGAACTCCAGGAGTACCGGCAAGGCCAGCTTGACCCTTGAAGTTAATGTTACGTCACTTTTAACTATATATTTTTATATTTATATAATATAAATATGATAACGTATATAAATTATATAAAATATATCTTTAAGTAAACTTGTAATTAATTCTTTAATTCGAATCTTAATAACTCACAGCTGGTCCGGTCAGACCTGGTGGACCAACATCTCCATCACGTCCTTCTGGTCCCTGAGGCAGAGAAAGATTTACGTTTGAACATCATGATGAGGAAGTCACTTGACAAACAAACCTCTTTTCCTGGAAGTCCTGGGGGTCCAGGTGGTCCTCTTCCACCAGGTGAACCCTAGGAAGATCAATCAATCAATCAATTAGTTAAGCATTCAGGTAAGTGGTTGCAATTTCTACATTTATGCCGCGAAACTTAACTTTACTAGAATTTTGTTGTAATTCTTATAATTGCTACAATAGAAAATAATTTAATTTTTGTACGATATGTAATTGCAAATTAAAATATTTTTGTTATTTGTGAAAGTTGTTTTCGTAACAAACTCACAGAAACACCAGGTTCTCCTTGTTCTCCTCTTTGACCGTTTGATCCAGCTGGACCCTGGAGGAAAACAGTTGGAAGATTTAAAATTTATACGAAAATATTTGGAAATTATTTAAAAATTAATATCTTCAACTATTTCGCAAATAATAGAATCGCCAACAGCGGAAGACAATATTTTGAGATTTAGATGCATGGATATCAATAAAATTATGAATGCAAAACACAAAACGAACTCAGGTGTAAGGAAAGAATTTTCATATCATAAATAAACGTAAAAAATAAACTTAATAAATTTGATTTGTTAGAATTATTTTAATTTAACAATAATTTCATAAATTATTGAATCGAGTTAAGTTTTCATAATATAATTTAAAAATGTCAGCAGAAATATTGCACTTCTTGAGCACCTCATGTATACTTCTCCACCAATGTAATCAGTCGATGATATTAAGAGGTCGTTACAGCAATTAACCAAAGTTACTAATTTAGTCAATTAATGCTCTATTATTTCTTCAATTAATTGGTTAGCTGATTAAAACTCACGGGTGGTCCAGGTGGCCCGGGTGGCCCACGAGCTCCTTGTGAACCCTGGGTATGAAACAATTAACGTTTGGTTATTCCTAAATGTATTATTAATTGAAATAAATAACTTACCCCGGCTTGATCACTTTGCATTTCATTTGGATCGTAGAAATTTTTGTCCTTTTACGAAGGAAATATTAAATAATTCGTGTTTATTATCATAACTTTCTAATTAAATATTTCTTTTCGTTTATTTTTAATCGTTTATTAAATAATCTAATTTTTTTAATATTTATTTTTAACAATTTTTCTACCTCGTCAAAGTGTTAAATGATTTTTAAACATTTTCATATCGATATCTGCTGAATAATGTTGAAACTTTCAATAAGTTCGAATGATTTGTAAATGCAACTTTTTCTTTAAATTACTTGCTTAAACGTGTTAATTGTTAATTCACGAGCTATTATTCATTATTCATGAGCTAATTATGTCTTAGCACACGTGATGTATTTACGCAATATATGTTTATGCAATGTTTTTGCAACCAACACATTTGTCATTCGAAATTTGTGTGTGGCACTCACCTCTGTATTACCTGTAAATATTTTGATATTTTAAAATTAATTCAGTTTCCATCTTTTTCATATTTACAATAGTAATTGTTAAAATGTAACTAATTTAATCACATTTAGTAACAATTAAATTGCACGCGATCAAAATCCAGCAAGAACGAAAGCAGCCATAAATCGTTGCATCAACATCAAAGTAATGAAAACAACAGTTTTTAAAGAAACAATAACCAACTTCTTCAGCATAAATTTAAATAAGATTTTTATATGATTTTATTGTACAATTTTTTTAATCAACAAATTTGAATGAAATCTCACTTGTTCCAAGTATGTTGGCGTTGACAACAAATATCCAAGCGAGCGAGACAAGGAGTAAAACTCCTGCACTCCTCACGGATCCGACCATCCTAAAAGTTTCGATCCGCAAAATTCAGATCGAAATTTTAAGATTGATGTGCCAGATAGCTCGCTGACCTAGCTATCCAGATCAAGTTCCGGCTACTCGAATCGACAGTTTAAGGTCAGTTTTTCCCTACCGAGCGTAATGTCTAGTCCGCTCGCTTGTTTCTGTCCTTCGATTCCGAGCTATGGTATCCCGACCAGAATCGAAGCGTCACGGGCCCCAAACGACGCTGCTAAACTCTCTCTTCTTCGTAGCTGGATATGAGTCTACACGTGGAGCTTATTGTGCCAATCTCTGCAGCACTGTGCATGGGACTTTTTTGGGAGTGAGAGTGTAAAAGGGAGGGTCTTGTACAGAGTCCCAGATTGAGTAAACATTGCTTCATACATGAGTATGAATTGTCACAGCTTTCTCTCCTCTATAAAAGCAGTCTAGACTCTTTTCAGCAGCAGTTACAATCAACTGATCTCATTGGAGTGAGGAGACTTCCAAATGATTTTTTGTTTTAATCGGTTGAAGAATGTTTTATCATAAGATTCGTGTTTTCAAACTGTTGTGGAATACTTTATGTTTTGTTTTTGCTTTTAATGTCAAAAATTACGTTGATGGATATATAATTTATTTAAAACCGAAAAACAAATTGTGTTACATTTGAGTGGAATTTCAAATTGAAAACAATTGTCAATTTGGTGATGGAAAATCCAAACAAAATGTCACGATTGTAAAATTTTAATATTTTAAAACTTTGCGGACCCAGAAACATTGCCGGGTCCCTGGGCACTTGCCCCACCCCCTGCCCAACCCTCATATCCTATGGTAGTCAGCTGATTTTTGGTGGATTGAGCACTTAAAAATTGGTCTTCTGCTATGCATTTACAGCCAAAATTAATTAACATATCATGACTGGTAAATTCGTTTTTAAAGCCAATTTAAAAAAAAAAAACATCTCTCTTAACATGTCATCCACACAATTCAACAAATTATAATAAGGTTGAATTTCTTCTCAAATGGAAATATATTGATTTTTAAATTTTTATTTTATTCATAATTTTATTTATTTGAATATTTTTAATTTGTTTTAGATACGTTATTCCAATTTTATAAATGTGCTTTTTCCTTCTGAATTACAAATTCAAATCAATGTAAGCTTTGTTGAATTATTGAATTTGATTAAATCAAATTGTCGATAAAAACTTACATTTAAGGACAAAAAATAATATTCCACAGCAAATTCTTTAAGAATGTTATCAATTAGCAAGGAGTCCAAAGATGAAAATGAGTCATTAAATGATATCAACGAAAAACAGCAAAACACAATCAGCATGAAGTGAACATCGATTTCTTTATTATAATTATTTATTAATAAATATTTACTAAGTTTGAAATTTCAATCATTAACTCCTTGAAACACAAATATTTCGTGATTTTCCAGCCTCTTCATCGACAGCGACTGTAGATGGCTGTGTTTTTCAATCCATCACGTTGGATGTCTTCAGATCAGTAAAATATTCAAATAATTAAAATTGTATTTATATTTACGGATGACAATTGAATTAGCATCTACTATTGCAGATATTGATCTATAATATATAATCCACAGAAATTCATCACTGAGATGTTTTAAAACTATTTCATGTGATTAAATGTTGGAACATTCTTGATATTAAAATCTTATCTTGGTTAATTTATATTATCCGATTTGGAATATTATTTTAATATTAATTGTATTGGAATTTTATGATTAGTTTTTTATTATAATTTGTTTATCAAGAAAAATGATAATCGCTTCACTTCAATCTTAGGTTGAATCTCAGCGCAAGTTCATACTTAATAGCTCCTTTCGTAACACATTTTGAATGCGACTTACTTGTCTGCAATAAAACTTTACTTTGTTGCAGCGTTCCTTCAGCTGACGATTCATTGAAAATGACAAGAAAAAGTGGCAATAAAAACAAATAATGATTAATAAGTCCACCCTCCAACGCGTCCCACCTGACCATTGGTCAGTGACCAACTAAAACGTAAATGACAAAAATCTAAGAATGGTCGAATCAAAGATGTCCCTTGAAGTCATTCATTGAACACAGTGAATGAACCAATTTCGCCAAAATGCATTGTTGGGAATCAGGTTTTAGGTCTTTTGGTGACAGCTCAATTAGGACGTTGTATTTCGATATCACTCGAAAGGCGTGATGCATTTTGATGCATGTGAAGAAGATTCATTAAGTAGGTGAAAAGTTGAGAATAATTTTCATGTTTGTTAAATACGTTATCCAACGTGAGATGGCTTGGACCTTAGGATTATTTGAATGTGTTGTTTCTTGAACAAGTTCAGCGTTTGTTGAGACGCTTGGTTGGATCCTTCGCAAGCAGTTTTGTTACCAATCCGCCATTATAATCCACTAACACAAGCCAACTTTAACAAATATAAGACTTGCGTCCATAATCAATTAAATTTCAAAAGTAAGTAAAATTTTATTGCTTTGTAATTACGATGTTATTTTAAAACACTCAAAATTCTTATTTTAAAGACTTTGGTTTTCCAAGTGAATATCAATTCAATGCACTCAACATCGACGTTGTTTCAATCAAGCAGTACGAACCTTTTCTTTGAAACCAATCAAGGAAGAAACAATCCTCTAAAATGTATCAGGAATTTATGCAGTCTTCGCAGTCTCCAGATGTAATGGGGAGTCTGATAACTTACATTAGCGACATGATTACGGAATCCATTGATCCTGCAGGTGTGACTGTGAGTTTAAACCAATTAAAAAAATAATTTGAAGATACTTATTCAATGGTTATTAATTTAAAATTAATAAACTTTTTAAGTAGAGCCTAATCACGTAAATTAATAATTTCTTAGTTATTTTCATTTACAGGTTTCAAACCCCCAGCCATCAAGTCCAGGACTCGATCTAGCACAACATCACGAAATTAAACAAGAGTTTGGGATTGTTGAAAGCGTGTCTTCAAAAGTGGTAGGATGGTCATCATCTCAATTTATTATAATGCTAATTAATCAATAAATTATAATTATGTTTTTAAGAAAAAAGAAGTTGAAGAGGATGATTCATTTTTACATCAACCTGGTCAATCGTCAGAGGTGATAATTATTACATTGACAATTTATTTGCAAATAATTAATTAAATTAAAAATTAATTTTTTTCTTTTAAAATAACGTAATTATTATCTGGCCATTAATTTTAGTATATTATTTAATAAATATTAAATGTTATCAAAATAAATCTAGATGCGAATGGGTGCTTTAAGAATTTTGAATACTTTTTGCACATTTTAATTTATTTTCAATCTTAATTATTACTTTTATTTAGATTATTTCTCATAAATATCGATGTTAATGAAATGCATTGAAATTATAGGACATCGAAAGTGAGGTTTCTTGTGTTTTCGACAAATGGCCAGCAATTGAAATCATTCAAAAACATCTTGGTAAGTTCGGCTGATCTAAATATATTTTCATTCCTTCCAAACTAACTTGTAATTTTTATTTGCAGATGAGGAAAGTAAATGTACCCTCTGCCAGGGGTCCTACGAATTGAACGGAAAAGCGATAGAATTACCCTGCAAACATTTCTTTCACAATGAGTGCCTGCAATTTTGGGTGCAAAATGTTAGTTGTAATGATTATTTCGAATGAAAAAATTATAAATTAATTTTTTATTTGCAACTATGATCTGGTGATAATTTCTACTCACAGAAATACAAATGTCCTTCATGCAAATATGATCTGAACTCCGACGTTGAGTCTGTCACATCAGAAAATGAAGATAAAGTCTCCAATAACGCTGACATCCTCGGCGATTTAGTTAACGAACTCTTTTTGGTGTATTAAGTATTTTTGGTGTAGGAAATTATGGAATTCCTTCTGAAACTTGTTAATTTTCATGCTAAATATTTGTAAATAAAATCATTGCGAACGGGCGTTTGGCTCGTTCCGACAAAAATAATGTGATCACACCAAGTGGCGGAATTAGAGGGAGGCATCTCGTGATTTATAAAATCCAAGAAAGAAAAAGGTAATGATGGGTTAAATGGCATGAAGAAAAAGATGTTGAGATTCGTTATAAATTGGGAAGACAATTATTTATATCCAAATGTTACAATGATTCTATTCAATTCGGCTATCCGTTCATCCACAACATCCAGCAACAAAATGTTTTTTGACTCTCACAAGGTTAAAAACTTATCTTCGGTCTGTGATGCTAGCTGACAGACTAAACGTAATATCCCTTATGAACATATGTCAAGATATTGAAATACGATGGTCGATATCTTTAAGAGAGTCACATTTAGCATAACTTTCATAAAAATGAATTTTATAACCTCAAATTTTACCTCAAAAAATAATATAATTTAAATGTCATTACAAAATCTTATAATAAAGTTAAAAACGAATTTGTTACATGTTTTAACTGGAAATGAAAATTGATGTGCCAATTTGTTCTTAAGTCCTCTAACGATCTTGTGGTGCAAATGCACCTCAAGCCGCATTTTGTTCAAATATTTATTGCTGAAGGACTCAAATTATGAAACCCAAATTTTATGACTTTTCTTTAATTACGAGGATGTACTTATTTCCCAATAACCAATAATGTAACCCAAATATTTTCGGAGATATTTGAGCATAATACATTGCTGTCATCGGGGACCCATGTTACAAATGCGCAGTTATATTTAAACTTTGAAACTCTATGTGTTTGTCTTTTTTGTTAAATTACTTGTTCTTTGCTGAATGACTTTATATAAGAGAGGAAGTGCATAATTTAATAGAAATTAACAACCATGACGAGTAATAAAAGAGAAAATTTGCAAAGACTTACTGCGGAACAGACAAGAAAATTGATATTGGAATCTGTTAGTCCACTGACTGACCATCTGACAGTGTCATAATTGTGATAATGACAGTGATAATGATATCGAAAAAAGGACAAATAAAGGCCTTTAAAGACTTGAATATGTCAACTTCTGAGATTTCTAGGAGGGCTAATCGCTTAGTTTATGACATAAACATGACTAAGTATTTTTTTTATGCAATAAAATTTAATATTCATAGTTTAACCGTTAATTTTTAACAGTTTTAGTATTATAGATTATTATTTTTAAAGTAATAACAACTTCATTTATCATTAAATTTGCAAGTGAGCAACTCTACGATGCCAGGATGTGTGAGGAAACAAATTATTAAAGTATCAATGCCATCAAAAACCCCACACCTCACGAAAGTAACAAAATCGCCTGTAATTGGCAAAACATTCGGTATTAAAAGTGTTTTTATTTGGGGAGGTCAGCAATTATTTTAGACGAAACAAAGTTTCACTATTAGTGGCATGATTTAGAGATCGACCAAGAGGTTTAGAGCATAAATGAAACGAAGAGCTTAAGCATTATTACCATCAACCTAATCGCACAGAATACTAACATGTATTGCCACACACTCTATTAGATCATAATGCCTAACAGTACTGTGATGATGGAAGCAATATTTCACCAAAAAAATGAAATCTTGACAATCGAAGCAGCAAGTGGACGCACTTTGTTATCAATTTAAGACACTTTCCAGCGCCAAACACGTCATCAAAAATCTTTACAAAATTTGTAATTTGTTTCACAGTAAAATTTTGCACTAGTGAGACTGCCTTTATATAGTTGTACCCGAACCGAACACCATCTCCTCAAATTCAAAATCTATGTCTTAAACTGACCACAACCAAGAAACGTTTACAATAATGGATAACTTTATTCTTGTACAAATAACTGTCAATCTTTAAGCCTGTTGCTGGCTACGACGGAGAGAAATTTTGGCTGTGGCAGCAGCAGTTGTGGTGTAGACGTAAGCACCTCCAGGAGTCACCTTCTTGCAGGCTTTGCAGGACCAGGTTCCGACGGCGTTCCTCTTCATGGTCTCCTAAAATGTAAAAATAATGATTGCACACTTTTTGCTGAGAAAACTATCCTCGCGACCATTTAATATCAACCCACCTTGCCGCAGTAGCACGTGTATTTCCCGTGCTGGGTGATTTCAATCTTCTTGATATCTTTACGGAGACTGGCACCATATCTGGTTCCGTACTTTCCACAAATTCCAACCTTCATGGTTCCCTTGGCCTAAAGATTATCCGTTCGATTGATATCAAAACGTCGAAATTGTTGGTTTAGTCAGTTATGGCAAATTTCACTAATTATTCCTTATAGCTATATAGTCATGCTCACTAACCATCTCGAGGAATATGTCAGAAAAAGGAAGCGGAGATACAAATCGTAAACAAGTTAGAAGAACACCAATGTAGATAACCTATAATATAATACAAAAGTTTTGAATACTTATTTTAAAATATGTATTTAAAATTAGTATTAATGATATCGAAAAAAGGACAAATAAAGGCCCTTAAAGAGTTAATTTCAGAGATTTCTAGGAGGTCTAATCGCTCTAGAGAGGTTATAAGCCGTTATTCGAATGATTCTGAAAGTTATGGAACAAAAAATTTTCCAGGAAGACCTCAAATACGAAAGTTTTGAAAACTAGGTCCACATACATCGTCTTGCATATTTATAAGTAAGTTTGAACCAATTTTAATATATATAAGACCATTCTCCAACCATTTTTGAGTTAATTTTTTAAAGATTAAAAAAATTGTAAAATATCCGCCGGCTATATTTGTATCAGTAGTTTAGGTCCATCTTAGTTACGCATAGGACTTTAATCAAATAAATTAATGTCTGTATTTACTTTATCACTTGCTAGTTTTAACTTCTTTTAACTGTGTTTGGATGCAAAATAAGAGCTAACACGATCAATTGCCGGTGAAATCTTTTTCCATGGGGAAAGTGCACCCCCGGCTCTTTTGGTTAGCATCCCCCCATTAAAAAATCCTATATAACTCCTTGGTCTAGGTTCCATAGTGCCAAAGTATTCTAGATCCGCACCTTATCCCCCATCCATAAAACTAAAAAATCTTTGATTTCTCAAGCCTGAGGTTATCCTGAGTCTTGTTTTTCATTTTAATTGTAATTAATAAATGTTTTATAATAATTATTATTTGCCAACTTTGCATAATCCATAAATGTTTGTCCGCCTTTTCCCAAGGGCGATCCCTGGTGCAGGCTGGGTTGTGAACACGATGTGTGATCCGACCAGTGTTACCAAAATTGGGTTTTTCAGTAGATCTGGATTTCCGGGCCTTCATCTCTTTTAAAGTTTTTATTACTTTTTGAATCATTTTTAACTGATGATAAATAGTTGACATAGTTGACTTAGTCCTCGAGTTCTTTGAAATAGGATGCATATTTTGGATAGATTTGACTGATACACGAAATCATTAGCGCTGTTTTCTTGCACCAGTGGAGGCTCTTCTGTTGTAATCGAATGGCAGGCTCCTCTAATTTTCGAAATGGATCTCGATATCATATCAATGATCTTTTTTTTTTCATTATTCATGTAAAATTCTAACCTCATGAATCCTGACGTCTCACCAATCTTTTCACGAACAATTGCTGTAATGCTTGACACATTCTTCAGGGCCGGATTAAGGGGGGGGGCGAAATACCCTGGCCCCACCAAGAGGGGCCTCCCACCAATATAGGCTTTCGAAAAAATGACACAAAATACGTAGTCATAACTAGGAACTTTTTAATGCTTCTCTCTCTCTCTCTCTCTCTCTCGCTCTCTCTAATGGATGTGTTTACTGCTTCAAGTGCAGATTGATGTGTTTAAATAAAGCAAAATCTGAGTCTTCTCAGCTTTCGCCTATTGGATTCTGTGATTGGAAACATTCACAAGAATGTCTACATACTCATGAGTAGTCATTGAAGGCTACGATCGCTTTCAATAGGAGGTTAAAGGCAATTGGGCGAAATGATACGGAGGTGAGACAACAGGTCGAGCGTCTAGAGCAGTACCGGAGACCAGTGTTGTAACGAGTAGTCTGTGTTATTAAATTTATTGCAAAGCGTGACTTAGCATTTAGAGGAGACAACGAATTGGTTGGATCACCTAGAAATGGAATCTTTCTGGGTATTCTTGAACTCATCGCCCAGTACGCCACTTTCTTGCACAGCATATCGAAACTCAAGCCAATTGCGGCAAGAGACACATACACTATCTGTCATCTACAATAATGAAAGAGCTTGTCAGTGTAATGGGTGAAAAGTCCTCGGTGAAATCATTTCTCGAGTTAAGAAATCAAAGTACTACTCCATCTCTTTGGAGTCTACACTCGATGAAGCCCACATTGTTCAACTGGCCCTTGTATTGAGGTACATGGAAAAAGATGGTCCAGTGGAACGCTTTGTAATATTCATGGCAAACAAAGGCCAAGAGATGTTCAATGCCTTGATGGAATTTTTGAAGATATATGACTTAGATCTGGGAAACTGCCGCGAAACTACGACAATGCATCTGCAATGAATGGTAAGTACAATGGTCTACAAGTCAAAGTGAGAGAGAAGAACAGTCTTGCATCCTGGATTCCTTGTACAACACATTCTCTAAACTTGGTTTGGAAAAATGCTGTTAGAATGCTGCTCGAATGCTGTACATTTTTTTACTTCCTTGAAGCTGTTCGTCTTCTTCACAATTTCAACGCATCGACATCAACTTTTGACTGAGGCTTTGAAACATTCATCATTGATTCGTCATTGACTCTCAAACAACAACAAGTTGTCACAACAACGTATTGCTCCTGCAGAGCTGACACAACGAAGGCACTTAAGCAAGACTACCAGCAGATTAAGGATGTAATGAAACAAATTGATGATGACATTGAAGAAAAAGGGTACGCTGTGAAGCAAAAGGACTGTTAAGACAGATAAATCATCTTGAAACAGGTATTTACAACATCTTCTGGAATGATATCCTACAAAGAACAGATGCTTCCTAATAAAAATCTACAACACGTACAACTCGATCTAAGTACTGCTGTCTCGTCACTGACCAGCTTGAAAAACTATGCAGAATGTGGAACAATAAACGCAGTAAAAATGTAGTAAAATAAAGCTACTTTTTTTTTAACAATTCGACCCATAAATTGCGAGTGATAAATTATAAATTTTAAACCTAGATGTCGTGAGGGGTTCACTCTCAGCTTGCGTTGTCTTGTCGTGGACTCGTGATACCCGCATGGAGGGTCATTGTACCGGCCTTTAATTTAGGGAGATAGATGTGCACTTTATATTGTTCAGCTAACCCACACACCAGCTCATTCGCCTCACCCAGATAAAATGCTCAGGAAAACTTTTATATTCCTATGCTTCTCATCCAAAACCTTGCAATGGAGCAAGAAAATATTAAAGTGTTCAGAAGATGGAAGTACTGCACCAGTAAGAACCAGTGAAGTAGTAGACTTTTCAAGGAAGCTCATCTAAACAGTTTTATCACATGGCAGTTGAAGCTCAGCATACAATCAAACAGAACAGAATGCTGAAAAGAACAATAAACACTATGCAAAAGATTGGATGCCATTAAACATTACAGGGAATGATCTCAAGCTACCTTCAGACAAAACCACTGGTTAAATTTAGCTTGATCTTATTACTGCATTACTGCCACCAACCCAACTTGTGTTGCCACACACCATAGGTCACGCCTAACATCACTGTAATGATGGAAGTGATGCTTCACAAAGGTTTGCTAATTTGGCAGTGGATTCACTATGGTATCCATTTCAGACACATAATGATTTGTAATTTGCATCACACACAACCAAACACCAGTTCCCCTAATTCACCATTTGGTATTTCATTTGAGTTTTAAACTGACCACAACAAAGTTTACAAGATTGAGAACTTTATTCTTGTGCAAATAACTGTCAATCTTTAAGCCTGGTGCTTGCTACGACGGATGGAAATTCTGGCTGTAGCAGCAGCAGTAGTGGTGTAGACATAGGCACCTCCAGCAATAACCTTCTTGCAGGCTTTGCATGACCAGATTCCGACGGCCTTCCTCTTCATAGTCTCCTAAAAATTAAAAATGAGGGTAGAAATTACACATGTTCGGATGCGAAAACTATCGTCGTGACCACTTTAATATCAACCGACCTTGCCGCAGAAGCTGCATGTGTATTTTCCGTGCTGGGTGATTTCAATCTTCTTGATATCTTTACGGAGACTGGCACCATACCTGGTTCCGTACTTTCCGCAAATTCCAACCTTCTTGGTTCTCTTGGCCTAAAAATTATCCATTCGATAGATGTTAAAATAACAAAATTGTTGGTTTAGTCAGAATATAGCAAATTTCACTAATTATGCCTTTTAGCTATAAACTCATGCCCACCAACCATCTCGAGTAATAAATGTCAGAAAAGGAAGCGGAGATACGAATCGTAAACAAGTTACATGAACACCAAAGTTGATAACCTATAATTTAATATAAAAAATTGTAACACTTATTTTAATTTCTTTTATAGTTATAAATGTAAATTAAAAAAATAACTAAAACGTAATGCCAATGTTAATAATGATTTACTTACAATTAAATTACATTGTTTTTGTTTTAATTGTTAATTACTTCAAAACATGATTTTAAAAATTATGAAAATATAGTTAATATTAATAATATTCCAATTATTAGTTGCATTGCTTTGATCGAAGAGGCGGCTTTGATTTTATTGGGTTGTTTGGCACGCGGAAAGTCTGAAACTTCGAAGAGCCATGAGTTATCTTACTCAATTTTATTTCTATTCTTCCTTAGCCTATAACGTTGCCCTTCAGAAAGTATTGAGGTTTAAATGGTACAATAGAGTAGACGATGTTGTTATTTTGGGAGCTCTGCCCTTTAAATCCATGACAAAAGAGGTCATAATGTTATTTGTTACCTGGGAATGGCTATGATTAATGAAATTGCTTTTGAAATAATGTTCACAGTTGGTTGACATTGGTGTCAGAGGCGTAGTTACTGTGAACGAGCCACACGAGACAGAAATGTTTGTGAATTCACCTGAGGTAATACATGATGTTCTGATTATTTCATTTTATGATTTATCTTTTAAGATAATTTTTTTTAATAGGAATGGAAGAAAGCTGGAATTGAACAACTTGTGCTAAGTACTCCAGATTGGAATTCAGTGCCAAGCAACGAAGACATTAAGAAGGGCGTTGACTTCATTCTTAAATACAGAGATCTTAAACCTCCAAACTCTGTTTATGTGCATTGCAAAGCTGGCAGGTCAAGAAGTGCAACTATAGTTGCTTGCTATCTTGTTAAGGTAAGATTTTGTTGAATTAAGTGTTGTTGAATTACAAGTTACAATGTATACCACTAGGAGTTATATTACATGTAATGACTGTAGTGTAAGTTCTCACTGAATTGTGTTAAAATTTTCAGACCATGAAATGCACTCCTTTTGAGGCAGTGGAGCACCTGGCGTCTGCCAGACCTCGTATCAGGTTGATGAGTAGACATATGAAAGCCATTCAACACTATTTTCTGGAAAATATGAAATGAATAAATTGTATTAATTTAAATTTAATAATTGTCCCAATTAAATATCACCCTTATGTGATGCAAATTTTTTCAAACAAATAAAGTCTGAATGGTTGTAATTTTTGTGGTTTGCTGCTTTTGTGTAGCACTCATTTTGTTGAACTGTTGGGACCAGATGACTTCTATGCTCAATTTTATTTTGAGACTAGATTTCAAGACATTACTTCATAGGGCAGTCTTTGTAGTCTTCTGTTTCATTATTTAAGGATCTGTTCAATTTCCAGTTAACTCTAGTCAGAGAAATGTTATTTATATAAAATGTGTCTTAGTTGCATGTAACGACAGTTTGTGATAAAATCAGTTCAAATGATCATCTGTGTTAATACATTTGTTTGATACACTGGTATTATTTCAGATATAGTTTCAGGAGGCATCACATTTGCATGCATTTGTTTTTGTTTTTTTTTGTGCAATGCAAGATTTGTAACTGAAGATGTTTTGAAGACATGTATTTGGACATTTATAGGTTGAAAATGTTGGGGCTCATATTTCTTGGCCAAGTGTTTCAAATAATGTAAAATAATAAAGAACAATAAATAATATAACATGTAATAATGTAAAGGGATATTCTTGCTAGAGACTAAAGTTATAGCATAACATAACATTAACTTATAATGGTTTAAGTAGACTGATGTCTGTGTGTCAAACCACTCCTTTTTAATTCAATGTCCAAATTTCGATAGTCCTATTTTAAATAGTTCCACCGAATCTGAATATATTGTCTTCCTCACTCTGTTTGCTCCACAGATTAACTACTCTCGTGCTGAGGTAATTAATCTTCAGAATACCCGTTGCTTTCCTATACAGCTTATATTCATGTCTTCATGGAACAGCTTAAAGAGAGGTGCGCAAAATGCATACGAGGATCACCCTGTATTCCGAACACGGGAACGACTTAGCGAGGGTCTGAAAACTGCTGAGTCTCGCTCGTGACGAGCGACCGGTGTTTAGTCGATGGTTGGGGCATACGAGAATAAAGTGATCCACTTAATATCACTGTGATTGCGATGCCTTTGTAAGCGGTTCTGCAAGTACAGGTTCATAAACATGGCTGTCGACACTGAGTCGAGGACTAAATATGGAATTATATAAATGGATTAAATATAAATTAGTTTAGTCAGAAATGATAATTCGTGCTCCCTCCTTGTCTACTAAGTAGTGTCTATTAAGAATTCTGCTTCTCATGATGGCAGCAAGGAATCATCTTACCTATGTAGCGGATGTTAATCTGCGGCAAAAACAAATAATAATTCTTGATAGCATTATATCGCTAATTACCTACGATCCCGAACTTAGTGGGAAAAACTGAATCTTGCTAAGTGACATAAAAATGACTGACTCACGATTCTTAGAAAACCCCGTTTGATTAATATTTATATCTACTATTTACTTTTATTCTAATTGGTAATATGTAACCACAAAAGGAAAATGTAAAATGAGGCCACTTTAGCCCCTTTCACCAGGCCATCAATATCCAGATCATGAAGCTATAAATTAGAATAAGTAATTTACTGAGGTCTCAGTATGTAACTCACACCTGAACGTGTCATTATCATCATTGTTGACACCTTGATGATAAGCTGAAAGAGCATGGAAAGGAAAATGAATCATTACGAGAACACAAAGATCAAACTTGTATTCCGTCAGTAGACAATTATGTAATGTTAAAAAGCTAGTCTTTAAGCTAGGCGAAGTTAGCAGACACCAGTGGCGTAGCTAGGGGGAGAGGACATCCGCTCCGGGCGACGGCCTATTAGTCTGATCCAATGTACAACAAAATTGTCATTAAGATTTCTAAGAAAATTAAAATTAATGTCTTTAATAATTAACAAAATTAATAAAATGTTTAGTGAGCTAGTAACATAATATAAAGTTTTATTGCTCCTGATTATCCCAAAGCGATGAGAAATGTTCATTCAATGAATAAATAGGCAGAGCATGATTTTTTTTATCTAATGGTTTTGTTTTATTTAGTTCTAAATAGGCCTCATCAATCCACTCTGCACATTTTACATTCGCAATTATTGCCATAATTTCTCTTTTCGAGCTTCAATTCTCACTGGACTGGTACGTTTGGGCAAATAAATTGACTCCTACTTGTTTGTGTCACAATCTTCTGGTTATTTTTTTCCAAAAATCTTCGATTGGTGTGATGTCACATATTTTTAGCTCATCCTCTCCTCTTGTCACACATCCCAAATGTTTGAACCCCTCCCACCCTTAAATGCGTGACGTCATCTGCGGACGACCCATGAAGTGAGGGAAGCATGGAATTTCTTGTATTCTAAATTGGAAATATTCCCTCAAGGCTTTCACTTAGAGGACCAGCATGTGGTACAAGGCAACATATTAGATCCCCAAGACCAGAAAGAATGTTGGTCAGAAAAAGTACTCAGTAAAGTGAGCCATAAAAATATTGCAGTAATTAATCAGAATTATTCCACACTCATATTCCTACTTCAGCATCAATTATACTAGTCTAAATTATTTATTTATTTATTTGATTAAAGTCTGTTGCATGACTAAGATGATTTGGCTGCATTAGTCTAAATTCATTAAGTTAATGCTTAATTAATTAAGTTCATCACATTTATTAAGTGAAATGGATTATGGTGAATTGAGGTGAGAAACCAAATAGATTTCATTTCATTGGGATGATGAATTTTGCAAGAACTTTGTGCCAACACTGCGATTTTGGACAAACTTGGTGAAGGGTTAATATTAGTGGTGCATATGATGATAATGCTTACATGACAACAAATATATAACATTATAAAATATACAATGAGACCTTGGGTGACATGGAACTGGCAAACCACAGCAGAGTTTATCAGAAATGTATAATCACCACAGAAATAGTCCCAATTTAGAATTATCTGAATTATAACCTGTTAGTTATTATGTAACATACACAATGAAGAACAAACAGAAGACAATTGAATCCAAGGCCAATTGAAAAAGCCACTGGAATCTCAATAATAATAACTTGGAGATCCATTCTAGACTTTATATTAAATTACAAAGAAGTAAACAGAGGGCTCACTGATATATTGCATTCATCTATCCGACCACAATCCAAAAAGATTAGTTTGCAATAAACATTTAATCGTGAATGCTGAATAAATCAATTGCTTATGGTTTTTGCTTTCACTCTTAGAAATAACTTAGCGACCCCATTTCTGAAGGCTTTCTACTTATAATGACTCAACGTTAGTAAGAGAATTGCATATTGTAACAATTTAAAGTGCAGCCAACACTCAAACAGTGCATCTTAAAGGTTTACCTCACTGGTAAAGGGTCAATAAAAAAAAGATTGAACTTTATTCTGCAACTTGACACTTGCTGTCATAATATACTGATTTTACCAGCAACAATTAAATAACATCCATTACATGTATTCCACTTCATGACATCAATTAGATGGACTTTTCCCAATACTCAATCAAAGCAGTGCTCAATGACTTACTACAATTGTCGAAAAAGTTAGATTCGAATCAGAGTCTAAAATCAGCTACAAAAATGTTATGTGTAGGATGACATCAGTTGAGCTTAATTTTTACAGGACCCTTGAATAACTATCAACTGGAATAATATGATCTGGTCACTTTCCAGCTCTCTAAATTTGGAATTAACTTTCTGTTTCGTGAGAAGATTTAACAATAACCTCCCAAGTTTGATTTCTTATCGTTATTTGTCACGACAAAAGGGTAAAACCGCCGAATCTGCCGTAATCAATATTCATAAAATGAACTCCTCCCACTAAATGGTTAAAAGTAACTTTCGGCTATGAAATTAATAAATTAATAAAGTAAAATAATATAATTATGATTTAAAGCAACCTGCCCCTATGAAAATGTAGTAAAATAAAATAAATTATATTTACGTTTATATATTATAATTACGTTTACGGGATATTTTCTATAAAGCTAAATCATGACTTATATGAAACGAGGGACGCGGTGAGATGGGCTATGGACCACGGTTTATTGAGCAACCATAAAGTCTGCCAATGTCAGTCACCAATGACGTTGTGCACATGAAACAGCACAAACGATAATTGTGTCTGGAGACATCCTTCATATCTCATTCCAACTGATGGAGCGCTGAACCACGTCCTCCCACGTGGTCCATAAACCTTGCTGTGACTGCTGCACTACCTTTATGACTCGCTCTCTCTCGATTTCCCTCCTTTTCTCTTGCTCGAACCGCTGAGCAGGACTCTGACCAGCATGACTGCCCGTCTGAATAGGACCTCACATTTCCTCAAACATCAGTTCCGAAACTGACTCATCTTGTGCTTTAAACTTTCTTTTTGTTCTTAGAAGTGGTTTAACTTCGCGGACCCTGATGTCAGCAGAGTTGTTTAACATCCACTGCGTTCTTATTTTGGAGACCTTATAATCCTCCACTGGAGAGTTAAAGACTAAGATGCTGTCGTAATTAGAAGCCAATTCCTAATATATAACTTAAGCCTTAACATATGTATAAAATTACTCTCCATTAAAAATTAAAAATGTTTTGTAACTCCTTTAAGTATAAATATTTTGCATGAATGGCCTTTGCCATAAACTTATTACCGCAAAATATAAAAATAAAACAAATATTTTTATTGGCAACTAAATGGATATGCTAATGCTTGAGATGGCCACGTAAGCCATTTAGATAAAAACAAATTACTCGTAATTGGACAAATATTTACTTGATTTAAATCTGGCAATAAATGTTAAAGAATGATTTAAAAGAGATACGGACCAAAACAGGGACGTTATATAACCTGATCGAGGCGGGTCAATATAGAGTATGTGCGGTGCGTGGATTACATAACATTTTAATCATATGTTTTTTATTGATGTATGATTTGATATTAAATTTTAAATAGCTGGCTTCAGAGCTATTTTTGACATTAAAATGTCCTAGTCATAAGCCATGGATCCTAGCACGTTTTCTTTGATAGCGCCAAGTACGATATTGAGGCTTAAGTTGGGTGGTTTCGTAATCAAGTAAATCAGATTTAAGCGAGTTATCTTTGCGTGGAATGATCTCGAAGTCGCAAGTCTGCAGCAAAATTCTTAAAGAAAGCAGACTTTTAAGAGTTTGCCATAACTTAATAAAAAGGGAATTTAGCACATGCCCAGAAAGCACTAGTGATGCCGAGGTATCTTTTTTCTACTGCGAAAATTTGATTGCGATTGTTGACCATTTGCCAATTTAAATCCGAGCCGTTGCCCTTCAGCAGAAGTATAAAGATTTAGGGAGAACAAAAAAGGAAATACTCGAATTTTTGGGACAAATGAATATGGTTCATTCAGAAAAACATGCCTGCATTATGACAACATGTTTAAGAAACTCAAAAAGTAGAACCAGGTTTGATAAACTGGATAAACTTTACATCAATTCAACAACAGGTTAGTTTTTATTTTAATTGAGTAATTTTAATATTTAATAACTTGTAAGGCAATTTACTCTGCCAAATCTACTAAATATTTCAGCATGTGCGTTGTTGACAATTATGTCAGCTGCCTGATAAACTAATTCATATATAGGCTTAAGGAAACTCAAAAAAATGCCATTTTAGCACGATGGTGATTTCACTATGAACAAATTAGTTAAAATCTTTATAATGGAATTTTAAAGAACTTTCTTAAAGCTGAGGAAACATGTGTTTTTACCATAATGTTAATTTGCCCATTATTAGGATATTTTGCCTGCCATGGCTGCCATAAGACAGGACCTTGGAGTAAGTTTAAGGAGAATACATTGAAAGTACATGACAACCTGTGCAAAAAAAGGTTTGATGTACTTATTGATGGTTTTACTTATTGATGATTTGATGGTTTATTTTAATTTTATTTGAAAACAGATGCAATATTGTTTTAACCGCCATTTGAATCCTTAGAGAACACCTTACATTCATTCACTTTGTGATCTCCTTCTTATAAATTAATATGAACTAGTTGTCATATGTTTGTGCATTGTAAGCTTAGTTTTTCTATGTTTTAGTTTTCCATGATGTTGAAGTAGTTATAATTTATTTGTAATATATTATGATAATTTATTAAGATTAAATAGTTGAAGCATTTATGAACGGGCACCGACGGGAACTGTTTCAGCACGTCATCACCGAAGAACCATCATTTTGTGATTTTATGAAAGATTTTGATTATCTTAAATATTTAAGGATTCCTTCATGTTTTGACAAAGACGAGGACGTCAAAAGCATCATGGACAGTACCTCTTTTGTCGAAGCATGCAACATTTTTGAAGAATCTCTTCCCATTAACTCCTGTGATATTGAAAAACTGACTACTCTGCTCGAAGATTTCAATATCGAAGTTGGTTAATTATTTGGTGGATCGAGCTTGTTTGTTGAGTATTTAGTGACTTTTCATGGCATCATTCATACTTTGTAAGTAGTTTGTCTATCTCATTTTGAAGCTTCATTTTCGTTTGGTAATAAATGGTGCCTCATATAAACTTATTGATTGGTTATTTTGTTAATTTGCTAATAAATCAATTGTTTTCATGAGCAAATCAACATCGTTTTGTAGGGCATAAAAGTCAGTACCCTTGAAAAGTACCAGGTGAGGATAAAAAGCGATTACTCGGGTCTTGTCTTTCCTCTGATTGGTCTCAAGAACAAGGTCATGGGGGTGAAGGTCGTTTCATATCCTCCCAAAACTGAGGATGAACATGCACTTCTCCAGCACAAATTTGATGTCAAGTTATATTTGGGGTTTGACTTTTTTGGTTTACGTAATAATCATTTTTGCGTTACCTAATAATCGGTCGTTAGCTTAACTTTGAATGTGACACGCATTAATAAGTTGTGCAACAGATGGCATGACCCATACAATTTTTAGTTGATGACTTGTTTATTACAATATATATTTATAATATCTCCAACATATTGCAATCATGGAACCTTTAAAGAATTATCACCTTTTGCTTGTTTGAATTTGTTATGTATTCCAATTTTTTAAATTGGCTTTATTTGTAATTTTGACGAAAGAATTGTTTGAATGTGAGATCCGTTCGGACATTTTATAGGGAGGACCTGCACGGCTTGTTTGGTTTCAACCTCATTCAACCGACAACAACAGAAGTTGTGCTCGCCTCGAGCGAATTGGATGCTCTTGTCTTATACCAAGAAACTGGAAAAGTTGCAATGTGCATTCCAAAAGAAGAACCAATCCTGCCTCAAGAGGTTAGCCATTTAAATGCACTTTTGTATGGAAATATTGCATCGATGGAATGCTTTTACTTCAATTACAGGTTTTGCCTCTGCTCGAGCCCATCTCTAAGATTACTTTGTGGATGGGGGGCGATATTTTGAGATGGGACGACATAAAACATTTTGGCGTGAAGTTAGGAGAGGCTCGATGCCACTTGATCAGGTGACGCTTTTGTCCTTTATTCGTTTTATCGCTCGTTCATTACAGATTTGAGATTAGCCGACGATAATATTTTGACAGGCCGGACGCGACACGTCCCGTAGCCTTGGAAGCCTTAAAAAGATCTTTGGATCTCAAGAAAATATTGGATTCTTCAGTCTCTATGAAGCACAAATGCATAACAACAATACTTGACTCAATCGAGGAATTGAGAAATAAAATCTACGATTCCGACGAGGCTACCGGCGTCAAGGTAATTTTTGAAAGTTTCCTTTGTGCTCACTTGAGGCGTGCAGTTTAACTCGGCAGGAGTGCCAACAGCATGGTGTGTCACGTTTGCAACTCAGATGTGCCCTTGGGTGGGAACCATCTATGTCAATGGTTGACAAAAAGTGTTTAGCAAAAAACTGTCTATATCTATCTATTTACGATGCTATGTGAGGCACTGTATAAATGAATATCTGTTGCAATTAATGTACACATATTAAGGTCAATGCCTGGGCTTTATTTGGTGGTTCAATTTGCATGGTGCCATATGGTTCTGACATGGTGTGGTATTCCTTTGTCATCAAATTCAGGAATGCAACCATTTTAATCACCATCTTTGAAAATGTTTAAATGTCATTTTATCATTTTTAATGTAATGAAGCATCCATTTCAAATTGATATGCTTTTCTAAGAAAAAAAACCTAATTGATCTTCAGCTAATGAAATTGTTTGGTTGTGTTGGAAAATATTTGGCATTTGTTTTAAAACTGATTTGATGAAATATTTTAGAAGGTTTAGAAAGTTTTGAATAAATCCTATAATTGAATAATAACTTAATAAATATTACAACTGTAAAGTGTAATACTGATGGATTAGCAGCAAACAATTAATTTCAAACTAGAGAGAAAGTAAAGACATTAGTAATTTCGTTATCGAAACTTGTAACATGTAATAAATACCGATGTCAAAGGCTTTCCTAATTTACTGGAGCTGTATTGTGATCATTAAATTATTTATGAATTAAGGATTTATAAAAATATCAAAATGCAAACTGACAGGGCTGTGCCTATGCCAATCATCGGTTTTTCATGATTGTTTTTCATCCTTTGACATTAATATATCGATAGATTGATGAACTGACTTTAAGATTTTAAATGTCTTTAGTGGCAGAGATTCCCAAAACTGAATCAGCTGTTGAAGGGTCACAGAAGAGGAGAACTGACTGTTCTTACTGGTTCTACAGGGTGTGGGAAGACAACCTTCGTCAGTGAATACTCGCTCGACCTAGCAATGCAGGGGGTGAGAATTGTTACTGGTTAATTTTTTTGCCATCCATGAATAGTTCATGAGTCGTTATGCGATATCTAACGAAATCAAATCAAGTCTTGGATTAGAATGATCCTTCACGAATTGACAACATCGCATTTAAGGTGAAAACATTGTGGGGCAGTTTTGAAATCAACAACATTCGCCTCATGGAGATCATGCTCGCCCAGTATTCCCAGTGAGTTGAAACTTTAAATCCCTAGACTTATACCTTTTCAAATGTTCGATGGTGCTCAGCAATGGAAAGTGGAAGCTGTGTTGAGTTCATTTCATTCTATGAAGATTCATTTTGAGTCCAACCATTCAGATTTACTTTTCCACTTTTTAAGACTAGACTTGGCAAGCAACAGCGACAAATTTGATCATTTCGTCAAGTGTTTTGCCGAACTGCCGATGTATTTCATGACGTTCCACGGTGAAGAATGCATCGATAAAGTCATCGAGGTCAGGAGATTTTGAATCCATTCACAGAGTGGATAAATCAGCTGAATTGGAATGTGCTTATAAAGAATTACTTTAATATTGCAAAATATTGCACTTGATGGCTTCTGTTGACAAATTATTTGAAATCGTCGTAGGTTATGACGCACGCAGTGTACGTGCACGACATAGCGCACGTCGTCGTTGACAACCTCCAGTTCATGATGGGTGTCAGCGATTCAAAGAATTATGACAAATACTTGAAACAAGATGTCATCATTAGTGCCTTTAGGAAATTTGCCACAAAGTCCAACTGTCATATCACTCTAATTGTCCATCCTCGAAAGGTTAGGTTTTTGATTCATTTGGTTCATTTTAACAACTTTTGAGATGTCCCACAACATGTTTTTGTTGCTGTTGAGGACAACAAGACGACATTCCATTTGTAAACATCTTGTTATTTTGACCTCAGGAGCCCACAGAATTGTTGACACTTTCATCTGTGTTTGGGAGTGCAAAGGCCACCCAAGAGGCCGACAATGTTCTACTCCTCCAAAGCACTGGAGCCGTCACAGGACGTGGAAAGAAATTCATCCAAGTATAAATTGAGATAATTCGATGCATTTATTTATTTATTTTTATATTTATTTCACATTGATTTCTTCCTTGTTGTTGTTGTTTCTCTTGGTGGCCTTTCTTCAGTTCTTTACAGCTGAAGATGACAAACATTTGCAGGTTGAACCAAGAGGTCCATGCCTTAATCCATTTTACCATTTTTCAGGTAGCAAAGAACAGGTATGCTGGGGACTTGGGCAACATGCCACTGAAGTTCAACAAGGAATGTCTCAGCTTTAGTATCAAATCGAAAGACAAATCCAGCGAATCGGGTGGCTTGGAAGAAGAATTTAATGAAGATAATTCAGATTTCTCTGATTTTGATGAATCGATTTAAATGGCTTCAATTTTTCAGATAAAAGTCTTTTTAGTCACAGTTTTGTCAAATTGAGTTTTTATGTAATTATGAGGTCACAGTTCATGCAATTTTTTAATTATTTTTACACTTTTGTGCTGCCCTCCTCATGTTAGTGATGATCCAATAATTGTTTCTAGTTTAATCATGGATTGCTCTGTGCGATGTTTCTACAGTGGTTTTGAAATATTTGTAAAAAAAAGTGCTGCCATTCGTTGGAAGATTTCAAGGCAGGTTGGACTCATCAAATTATTAATTTTTGCTCTCAGTGGAGGTCGTTGATTTCGAAATGATGTGGTGACGCATCACTGGTTTCCATGTACGTCGATGGGACCGTGGTTAAAGTTGAAGTTAAGTGTGCTGATGCGTTGTCCTTGTTCCTCTAAGTGCACATTTACATAAATGATATGGATGGATGAGGTAGGCAAGAGTAATTGTGGGTTGTCTTGGGTAGCATGAGGTCTATCTCATCCGACATCGCCCCATTGCAACCCCAACAAAAGTCCAGCATCCTCTTACTTCGCGGGCCAAACCCAGCAGTTTCCAAAAGGTTCTAACAATTTTCAAGTTTAGCTTTTACGTATGATTGTTATAATCCTCGAAATGATCAACAACGGTTATGCGTGGAAAGCACAAACCGCATGAGCTGATCAAATGAAACAATGTTTCAAATATAAAGATGCTTTTACATTTTTAAAATGTTGTTTTCTTGTACGCATTTGTAACGAGAGAATTTGTGTTAGTTCTCCGTTGGATTGAAAACAGTTATTTTAGTCCCGCTTTTGTTAGTTATAGTTGTGATCAGTGTTATTTCAGTTAGCACTTTTCAGTTAGAGTTTGAGTTACAGTTAGTACTTTCCAGTTACAGTTAAAGTTACAGTTAACTTTATACTGTATTTCCAGTTACCAGTTACAACTTTCCAGTTATCNAAAGTTTACGGAAAATTGTTTACATAATAAAGTCATGCTGATATAAAAAGTTCAGTTAACTGATTGGACTTTCCAGTTAATCAGTTACTACTTTCAAGTTAAAGTTATAGTTATAGTTATTTAGGCGTGGTCAGTTATAGTTACAGTTAACTGATTTGGTTTCTGTCAGTTATTAGAGTTTCCAGTTACAGTTATAGTTAATAGAATTAACACTAGTTGTGATCATTTAGTTTTAGTTCAGTTATAGTTTTAAATTTTTATATTTTTTAGTTATAGTTTTAACTTGTTAAAAACTAATTTAACTAATTTGTTAGCTTTTAGTTATCATGTACGAATCAAGGGAGCTGCAGAACTTATGGAACTTTGGGTAGGCTATTGCGTTCAATGGCAATCCGTCTCCAACCAGAAATTCAGCAAGGCAGTGATTTCTTGTGTTTGCTTCTTTGGCTTGACCATGAAATATAACGTCTGATCTGAGACCGATTCCTTATTTCTTTGCTCTGCTTCCTCCAACTTCTCATAAACTGTACGATGTTGTTGTTTTTTTCCTTGAGATTTGTAGTTTTTCCAATATTTAATTTCTCCGCAAATAGCATCGTCTGAGCCATTGGTCTTTGCATGGGATTGAGATTTGTTGTCAGCTCCATCACACAGAAAATGCATCCAAACTTCGTAGGATAGAAAAATATCAAACAAGTGTTCCGAACCCGGATCGCCAACGTGAAAGGCTGGAATCCTAACCACTAGATCATGTGGGAGGCAACGATAAAAAAGATCGTCGAATCGACATGGACTCGCCGCCGTTCCGAGACTTCCGTGCAAGACAGAGTTCAAGACAGATGATCGAACGAGGACGTCGAGTCCGACCCAAGAATCATTTCATCCTATTATCGATCCGCCGTGCACACTTAAATTTATGCTTTTTTCCAAAATTATATCGACGTTTCAGTATAATTTTACTCAATTAATCATAACTTCGCAATTAATTGTCAGATTCACATTTATGTTACCGAAGAAGTATAATTTATACAAGAGCTCTAGATGATAATAGATAAGTTCGAATGGCGCCTTAAACGTTTGAGAAGCAATCTCAGCACCTCACCAAGTGACGTGTAAGCAGGGAGGGTTGCGAGAAGTTATTTTTCTGAATAACTTGGAATGCAAGAGACAATCCAATAAAGAGCAAATGTCTTAAATTAAAACAAATTTTTTGAAAGGGGCTTGGAACTAATATTAGAAATAGTTTACAACTAATATTTGGAACTTGATTGTTTCAGTAGAACGTAAAGGGGCCAGAATTAAGATCAAAAAAGATTGGACAGGTCGATCAAATTTTATATTTTACAACAGAATTAATTGTAACTTCAAGTTTAATAGTTCTTGGCCTGAAATTCTTGGTTAAAAAAGGGCCACACTTGCAAACGTCTAGCATCTCAAGAGCCCGATAATCTCATAGGGGAAACCATGCTTTCTGGACGAGCAATGAGGCAATTGTAAAAATTTATTTACATCTGCAAATCACATGAACGTAATTGGAAAACAATTTACAAATATCAAACTTTCAAGGTGAGTAGAGCAGAGTAACATTGTAAAAATTAAAAACAATTTTGATCAGCAGTTTTTAATGAACCAGGGACGAATTTGTGCCATGAAGGCAAGACAAGGATCACAAGAACATTGAAAACAATTAGAATGTCTGTTAGATCATGCAGATGAAGTAAAATGACTCTGGAATCGAATCGTTCCTTTCGCTCGGACGACATGATTTTCTAAAGGCAATTACATTTTCTTAATACTGCTTCTGGAGTACATCAGACTAAGGAATGTGAGTTTTTTGAGGTCTTCACAGTGCTGGGGGACGGCCATGGTGCGCTGCCGCCATGGCTTCGTGCGGGAGTTTGGAGGGGTTTTCAAGTATCGAAGTCACCTTGCACAGGAAGGGCAGAGAGGAGAGAACACCTGTCAGAACAAATTATC
>MPNW01000412.1:46986-73396 GCA_011800805.1 Hirudo medicinalis
TGATTCTTTACATCTTTAACATGTGTGCTGAACTCTCAATGCTAATGATTTTAGTTCCACAATAAACATATTTTGCTATTTTTTCAAGACATGTAAGTTCTTTTATACTTTTGTGCAAGAACCATAAAACTCCTCAAGAGTTAAAAATCAATTCCTTGAACTGAACATATGAAGATATCTTTCTGTGAGAATCGATCATAAACTTCCCTTAAAAAATTGATTAGGTTTTAAAAGTTTATTTAAAATACTTCAACATATTTTATGCAAGCATGCTTCAACAGATAGTTTTTATATAAAAATGTAAATCGATTACAAGATAAAATTCTTCCTACCTTCTCTGAGAGCAGGCAGTGAGCACTTGGTGTCGAGCCACAGCATGATGGACTTTAACATGTCCTCCTTAGAACGCGTGAGGACGGTTTCATTGTAGGACTCCATCCAGGACCTCATTATTATGCTGAAGATCCAAAACTTCCAGTTGTCCATGGTTCTTTCGTACACGTACTCCTTCATCATTAAGCTCATTCGATCGGTCTTTTGGGAGGGGGCCGAAATCCCCGAAGCAGGAAGCTTTTGCTGGAGTTCACTGATATATCAATCATTCGTTTATTATTATTGCTATTGATTAAATATTAATATCATTAATGCAATTGTTAAGAATGATTAATATGACAAATTAGCAACAAATTTATTAAAATGCCATGGTATTTCAACATCATCAGCATGTTAAAGCTTTCAATCAATTAAAGGTTTCAATAATTTGTGGGAATTATTCAAAACCAGTCATCAGAATAAGCATGACATTTCAAATGATGCATTTCAAATGATGTCATAAGTTATGACTCATAACCCCTAAAAATGTAAGAAAAAAATCTTAAGGATATGTTTCGTGTTTGTCAGACATTACAAAGTATTTATTAATGTAACAAGTTGTATTGAAATACAATAATCCACCCTATATATAGTATATAATATAATATACTACAAATAATATATTATAATGTACTACATATAATATAAAAATAATATACTGATATAATACTACATACATATTACATGTAATGTAATATTACTTTTACATGTAATTTTCCCTTCACAAATAATATAATATTATTATACCCTACCATAGAGTAAAGACACATTGCCATCAGAGTTCATGAAATATCACTAAGATAGAAACACCCCCATTCAAGCAATTAACGCTTGTAATGCTGACGACGGTAACCATGCCAACATTGAAATCACAAAACCTGATGGCATTGGTCAACTGATCGACCTCTTTCTTGCACATTCGAATCAAGTCCTTGGTCGAGTCCTTCTCCATCCTCAATTGTTTGATGTACTCGGCACCTGTCGACAGGTTGAAGCTTCATTTTTATGTTCACTTAATTGTAATTCGATTGGATCATGTTAACTACATGGCAATTTATGTGGCAACAAACAAGGTGGATCTTCAACCTTGTTCAAATTATTAATAATTAATAAATAATTAAACAAATTAAATAAAAATCAGATAATTTATCAACACTGAAATATAACGGATGTAATCGTTATTTTGCTTGTAATGTTATTAACGTTACCACAATATTTATGTAATTCTAAATAACATGCCCTTAATTAATTAGCACGCTGCTGACGTCATTAAGATGTCTAAATATGATCGACATCTCTCAATGTGCACAAGGAATGCGAACGTTACGAGCGACACGACCAAAATCACACGAGAAAATAACAAACACGTAACTAATAGTAAGATATGTTTTGCATAGCAGACAAAAATAATTTTGTGATAAATTCAAACACCTTTTGACAGCGTACTGGCCTTGTTTATCTTCCCTGCACCCAAAGCTCTCAACTCGGGAACGAGATCGTTCATGGTGTCGAATCCTTGCTGTGTTGTTGGATTTTAAGAAAACGGAATTATTCAGAAATTAGAATTAATTTTTATAAGACAATTTGAAGAGTTAAATTGTATTTTTAATATTAAAAAATGGTAACCATTTAAAAAAATAGCAAAAAATCAGTAATAATAATTAAAATTATTAACTGAGCTCATTAACTGATATTATTAATTAATATTATTAACTGGTATGACAAATTCCACCTTGATGAGACATCTCCTCTGATGCTCTGCCGACATGTGGTACGTTTTCTTCCTTTCCTTCTGCAACGTTTCAAGATAAATTCGTGATGATTATTTATTTATTTCATTTAAATCAATCAATTTTTTAGAATTATTTAATTGATAATAATATTAATGACCAATTTACATCAGAATTTGCATTGGCAACTGAAGTTACATTGTCGAGCAGGCCTCACGACGATCACAAACAAATATTGGCAGAATTTCGTCGACCGAATCATTATTCCAAATTGTCGCTAAACAATATTTACTTCAAACAACAATTTAAAAGAAAATTACAATAAACAAGCTTCAAAAGAGAAGAAGCAACTTTCAAGAAGTTTCAGTTTAATATTTAAAATATCTCATAAAATAAATAATTTAAATACAACATATTTCTATAGATAATTAACCAAGGAATCAGAAGTTCCATGGCCTGATGAAGAATCATTGCTCGAATGCCTTGATCTGCTCTGAAGAATATTTCAAACAAAGGTAGTAATAATAAAGCAATATTACATCGTTGTAATAATAATGTAAATAATAACAGACTTAAATTTAAAAAAAATCACAGCACCAAAACATGCAAAAGGAAGTGCAAGAAGAAATTTGTTTATTTCAGCACAACGAACAAAGCATCGTCGTGCAATGAGCAGACGAATCTTAAAAACTGAACCAACAAGCAATAACATGCAGGAAATATCTTTCTAACAAATTTCAACTCAATCTCAACGTCATCACGTCGACGTTATTTAGGCGATGTTATTAGTCAATGTTATCAGACGACGTTATTTTTATTACTAACCCTCGGAGGTGGGACCGACTTCTCGAGCACGAACGATGGCATACTTGGTCCTTTCATTATTTATAAACTGATGTTAGAAACTGAAACTACACTGCACAAAATATAAACTACTATAAAATAATGCAACAGAATAATTTACAAGGATTATATTAATAATTTAAGGCAATTATAATGAAATTTAAAAAGCAATCGATAAACAGAAACAAATTCTCATCTTTAATTCTGCAAACCAACTAAAGTTCAAAGCAGGCAAGATTTATGTGGAGCCAAAAACATTCTTCTTATTAAAATGATTAAACCATTAGCTGAAAATGTGCCCTTACAAAAGACAACTTTTAATTTTAATGTTCAAAAGTAATGACATCTTCACATAATGCAACAAATTATGGTGATAATGATAGTAATGATGATAATGATGGTGATGATGGTAACAATGATGATGATACCTTCATCAATGCAAGCAGGAAACAACGCAACTTGGTTGTTGTGCATGTGGAAACCCTGGTTGTCCTGTGAATCATTGGTGGGAGCAACTTGGTTGAAGCTCTGCATTTTAGTTTTTACCTAATAAATTGCTTTTTAAAAATAATTTTAAAAAATAACAATAGGGAAAAATTTTATTGACAACCTTCTTAATAATAATAATAATAATAATAATAATAATAATAATAATAATAATAATAACAACAACAACAATAAATAATTACTCAAAATACCTGAGTATTGTATTTGATCGTTTGCTTTGTGAACTCATTGGTCACCTCGAACCTCATATTCAAGGGGTTCAAGTTGGGGTCGCAGGTCGGAGCCACTTGTGCGAGGTCGGTCGACGACGACGATGCTTGGCGGAGCATTGAACTGTTGGCAGAGGCAGAGTCTTCACTGAGGAGGAATATCTGCAGTTGCTGGTTGGCTGTGGGTTGTGGAATGGCCTGATGAAGCTCCATGGAATTGTTCTGTGATTTGTTGAAATAATAATAATTTACTCACAATGAGTAAACTAATGAAGAGAGTAAAAATATAAATTGCAGCAGGTAACAACAGTAATTCAACTGAATCAAATAACAATTACACAAGGATTTTTCAAATTACAAAATGTTTGGACAACCGAAGCAAGGGGGTCGGACCAAAATAACCGAACTTACTAATAAGGGTTCTGTACTAAAACAATTAAAGCAAAACATTGAAAAATCTTGATTTAAACAACAAAACCAATTAGTTAAAACACATTAAATCGAGAAATAAATTATGGTTTGGTGGTCCACGAACGGACGATAAAGATGATATTCGGGGAGATAAAAAGACAAATCCTTAATTGGGGGTCTTATCAAATGACAATAGTTGGAATAATTTGGTTTCCTTACAAAAATAGCTTTTGTTATTTTGATGGAGAACAATTATTTTGATTTGTCAGAAATTTGTTTGCATCAGAGTTTAGTTAAAAACAATTAACTTGTCCAAAGGTCATGTCGGTTTGTGTTTGCAGACACGAGGACTCATGTTGGGCATCCAGAAAGTTCACTGCGGTACATGAAAATCTTCTCTCGGCAGAAGCAGCAGCATTGTTGCTGTTGCTCTGATTGATATTTGTTGAAGACTTTTTGGGTTTCCTCCCCCTAGAGCCGGTTCTGGGGGCATGACACTGCTTGTGGTCAGGAGGAGGAGGGGGAGGCACTTGGAACGAGCGGCTCGCTTGAGGCGGGTGGATGGGTTTTCCTATTTCGTTGATCAAGAATCATCAAAAACAAAATTATTGCTTTTGAAATTAATTTGAGTGACAACTTAAATTAAATATCAGTCAAATCAACAGAATGAGTCCTGGCAAACATCAGCTAAGTTCACAGAAGTTAAGAAAATGATGCTTTATTCAAAATCTTTAAAATTTCAAACCTTGGAGGAGCAACTGCTCCAGAAGACTCGGCTGAAAATTTCTGGACGACTTCAGAACTCCAATTTTTTGCGACTCCCCTGACCTTTGAACAGGATTGAGAGACCTCTGCCTCAATGGCTGAGGGAGTGGAATAAAGGAACAATCACAATGATAGTACATGATAATTGAATTACAATCAATTAAACATTTAATCAGAACAAAATATGTAAGCATTGAACCACTGAGGTTCATCAGTAGAGTTTATTCATGCAGATCCTTTGTTTTTGCAATCTAACTGTTTTTGACAACAAATGACCACTTTTCCTGGAACAATTACATGATAATCACTGCCTTTTTATTTATTTGCAGTCAAATAAATAAAACCTTTTTATTTGTTTCTTAACAGGCAACAAAGTAAAATATAAATGCTTCTTTTGATTTTTTTGCAGACCATTCACATCTCGGCAGTGCAAGTTTGGAGGCCAAACTGCTACATGCAGGAACGGAACCCTTTCAGCAAACCTGCTCAACTTAACCAATGACCACAAAATCTCCATGTAAGAACTGTTACCATGTTTGGGACTGCAAAGCTGACGTGCTTTTTGCTTCTCAGTGCAACGACCGATCCCGTGGAAGCCCTTCTTCGAGCTGCCTCCAGGTTCTCACAGAAGGAGTTGTCGACCATGAACTGAGGGTTCTCCACTTGTGGGGCAGGATCAGGGAAGGTGTAACTTTGGCAGACCATCTGGTGTTGTTGTTGGGGATTGTTTTGAAAACACTGATTTCCAAAGTGATCGAGGTCCAAGGCAGAAGAACTGGCAGAATGACTAGAAGGTTGCACGACGTTGTTGTGCGCAATCATCGGATGTTGTTGGAACATGGGCTCTTCGAATTGAACGTCGCTCGGAATCAAGAAATTCTCAGAAAAATCACGAGGCTGTCGAAAGTCCTGAAAAAATATGTCAGAAAGGTTGCCATTGAAGGCAAGATCTTGACTAGCATCATGGAAAACTGGCTCTGAAATCACATTCTGAGAGGCAAACATATCCGAGGACATCACATCGGGATTTTGGAATGAACCATCAAATGGTTGATTTGAACCAACAAACGATTGATTTGAATCAACAAAGTGTTGAGTGGAATCAACAAACGATTGATTGGAATCAACAAAGTGTTGAGTGGAATCAACAAACGATTGATTGGAATCAACAAAGTGTTGAGTGGAATCAACAAACGATTGATTGGAATCAACAAAGGGTTGAGTGGAATCAAAAGGTCCACATAAAGGAGCAGTCTGCCAATGGTAAGCTTCATTGTGGCTGTTCAAAGCAGTCATTCCTGGGAATTCTGCATGTCCCTGAGAGGAAAACCCTAGAATCTCAATCTCCTCATTCATGAGCTCCCTCTGGATTTTGTCAATCTCCAATGACTCTGCCAACCTATCACAGTCGTAAGACATCTGGAATAATTAAAAAATATTTCAATAGAATTAGATGTTGGCAACAATAAAAATTTAAATGTGTGACATTAATTGGTTCAGACAAAAGCAACTTCTGAGACCAACTGAATAAAGGAATTATGCGAACGCCCTCGTGCGTTACACGTTTGTTGTGATATCCACACGTTATTAAAGTTAAGGGAAAATGTGTTCGCACTTGATTGCTGATCAGAGGATCACATCTTGAAGTTTTGGGATTTTTATCTGGAAACGGTGCATAATCAATTTCCATTTGGTCGATTATTGTGGGCTGCAGTTGAAGGAGTTGAGGCTGCAAAATCCTGCTGTATCCTTCTTGCACTGGAAACATTCAAACATGCTTTTAAATCAACAAATGAAATTAATTTGTAACACTTTTTCACCTAAAACGTGACATTTGGTTTACAATTCATATATAAACTTATTTAACATTTCTGGATATTACTAAAAAAAAAAAATAAAACCACACAAACAGAAAAAGTTGCTTAAAGAGGTTAGAAAGTGCACCAATTCAATGAATCACAATGTGTGACCATTTAAAATGCAAATCAGGCATTGAATAAAGGTGTCAGCTCCCTCAGATCTTGTTAATTATTCAACAGATTAATTATTATGCAGGTCAACAACAAAAACAACTCACTAATCTCCTTTTGGTCTGGAAAGGCAAAGGGATGAATGTCGGAGTGGAAAAGGGTGTCGTCATGGAAATTCTGGAGGTCGGACTCCAGGAAGGTCCAGAACTGGTCGCCAATTTGATCGATCAGATCTTCACCTGTCATTTTGCTGCCATCGTCTGGACCGCACAACTTCCCAAGGAATTCTTCCAAATCTGGAATCTGCTAAACATCAATATAATTGACATTTTTATAATAATAATTATTGATCTTTAATCAATGTTTGGCATTAAACCAACTAAAATAACTTTAAGAATGGCAAAATTTTATTATTTAATGTGAATGTTTTAGGTTGTTTTGATGGTATTTTGCACATGTTTTGATGGTAGTTTGTATACATTAAGCCCCAACAAAATCTCTGCACATTTGAGAGGAAATAACTCAATATTGCTGCAAACACGATCCTCGTCAGACACGTGAAAAGTAAATGACATAAAACTTGCATATTTAAAAAGGTTCGGATGCAAATAAGCAAATTTTATTTACTTCTTGCTTCCTGGATTTTTCCTTGTAGAAGAGCCTCCATTTCTTGTATTCTGTGGTCAGGCACTGGAACTGCCTCTTCCAATACTTTCCTTCCAGTACAATGGCCTGTCAATGTCATCCAACAATGTCATGCCAAGCAATGTGAAAGTGTGACAAATATTGCCGAATGCAGTGAGTATCATGTAAGATGACGTCATTAAAACATGAATACATTGAAGAAGATAATTTAAAATTAAAGATTGGAGAATTAATCTTAATTTCAAATAATTTCAACAACATCAATTAGAAGCATTAAAAAGGACTGCTGTGGTGATAATATCATTAAAAACCGCTGATTTGTCTTTCTTTTGTTGACAATTATGAAAATGAATGCAGAAAATAAAAAATAATGAATAACAATCACAATGAGGAAATGAAAAAACAGCAACCAATGTAATACTTCTTCCAACCTTGGCCTATATCAACTTCTAACAAAGATAAGGATTATCAAAAGTTAGCCTTAACACAAGAAAATGACAACCCAGTTAAAATAAAAACTCCAACAAGCAAATATATTTTACATAAAAGGAAATCAACTGAAACAATTAGACAATCACTTTAAATGGCTTTAAAAAAAAAACTGAAAAAATAAGTTTATTATATTATAATTATTCAAGAAAAATAAAAATTTTAAGAGCACAAATAAAAAACTGCAGGAACCAACTGAGAACATCGATTGACTTTAAAAGCAATTATTCTAAGAATACCACGTAATTTGAGTCCGCATTCCAAGATTTCCATAAAAAGATAAGCATGAAAGTGTGCAATCATCTAAACTTTATTGACTAGGACAAGCAGAAAATAATAAAGATGTGATTAAAATGATTTATTGGTTAAATAATTTAAAGATTTATCTTATTAAACCAATACAAATAAAAATTGATTACTTAATAATGACTACCTCAGGACTGCAGTGTGTCCCTTCAAAAGCAGGAACTTCAAACTGACACACCACTGATTTCTTCTTTTGAATATCTGATGCAAGAACATTAAATGCTGTTGTTTAAATGCATTAGGTATTAATATAATATTAATAATAATTAATATGTATTAATATAATATATTTAGTGTGATGGCAAGATGATGCTGGACCAATATTACATTAACTCTTTGTTATCAAGCTGTTTCTTAGCAATATCCCAGTAATTATTAAGAGTTTGTTAAACAGTTTGAAATCAGGTCATGAAAACTAGCAGTGAACTGAAAATCATGTTAGTTGCTAACAATTAATGATTAATGAATTAAAGAAATTAAAAGCATTTAAAGGAAATTATTGAATAAAGATCCTAACAGAGGAATGTCCTACAATAAGTGAACAAACTTCTCAGAATATACAACCACAACTACAAACAACACTCTGACTTTCTTACACTGGGATTCTAACACATTCTAACGTTGCTGCTTTTGTTTATGATTACTCTCCTCACGACGCCGATGACTTAAAATGCGTGTTGTGGATACGACACAATCTGTTACAATGCTTGTAGATGTTAGAGAAGGACAGCATCCCAATGATGCATTCGTAATGATTAATGACTATATTTCTGAAAAACATATTAAAGTAATTCTTTAAAACTTAATACTTTATAAATATCCTGATAGCAATATCAAATAGCAATTTTTAATTAAAACAACTAGAAAAAAAAAGTCATAATACATTTATGAATGCATATATATTATCATAAATTGTATCATATTTTATCATAAATTATATATATGTAATAATAAATCAAAAGTTATTTAATAATAATAATAATAATAATAATATAAACAGAACAGACATTGGTGTTTTTGATATTTACAGGGTTTTTTTTTCAAAAAAGTTGTTCAACAATAAGGATTCACAACAGCATTCACACATTGTGTAATAATAGTTGATAATGGCATTCATTTAGTTGCATGTAAATGAGAGGATAGCATTCTTATTATTAATGAGTTCTAACATTGTGAGACAAGATGAGTCATTACCATAGCTTCACATTGTTGAATAAAAACAGTCTTAACGTCACATTTGCGAATCGACAACATCAAATGTTATTTACAAATTCATGTCACTCAATGCCAACTGTTAGTGTCACTAAATAAGTTATGATATGATAATATAACACAATTTCTAGATAATGGAAATTCGAGGGCAGAGATCATGAGGGATGGGCTGCAAGCATCAAGTAATCCATTTCAGCAGCTCAACTAAATAAGGCCATCTAATCACAAAAAGTACAAATGTACTTTCTCTTGTGCCTCAACTCCTAATTACCTATTACATCTGCCTAGTTCAGAGTAGAGCATTTCCAAGTCATTATTGTTATTACTATTTTTAAACTTATTGTTCCTGTTATTTTTGTTTTTTTTTTCTTACAAAAAGGTTAACATACGGCTAAAAAAGACCTGCAGAGTTGCGATGGATGGATTGTGTTGAAGGAAGGAAAGAAAAATATGCAAAGGTGCATTGGGTTCAGCCACATGTGAATAAATAAATGTCTGATATTTATAAATAGTTTATAGTCTTCAAAAACAAATACAGCAACACATTTAATGAAATCATACCTCGTGATGTTGGCTAATATTTAAAATATCAATTTCATGGTTGTAATCAATTTCAAAATGTCAAGCAAATTGAAATCTAATAAATATTAATAAATGTAATACATGAATATTAATTGATAATGACCTAATTAATAATTAATGTCAACTGAAATGCATACATTGCATAAACCACTCCCTCCAAATCAAGTTGTTGAGCCTGATCTTCTCCTTGAGTTTCACTTTGATTCCTTTGAAGTTCTTCCATTTCGGTGAAACCAACTTCCCCCTGAAAATAAATTCAATGAAAAAATAAAAAAGTTAACAAATTAAACTAAGTAACATCATCAATAACAATATATAACAGTAGTTAAATAACATCATTAATAACAATATATAATTGAATTTGGAAGCCCCACATCTCATCAGATAACTAAATTGTATAAATAAGACCATGCAAATGTTGTAACAAAATAAAGTTAATGCAAATATTTGGTTACACAATATATAAATAATGTCATTTATTTATAATAGACCATTTATTGTGTGAGCACATCGTTCGGAAACATTGGCTTAAATAATCCCAAGACGTGCTAGCGGTGTGTGCTAGCGGTGTAGTACGAACGACACGTAAGGATTCATCATTCGTGTTGAGCCTTGATGTCCCCAGTAAATATAAAGGGGTTGTGTAGAAAGGCCTTTAATTAAATTATGCAGAGGTGAAATAACACAATTTATTATTAGGTTGCAATTAAATCATTTTCAAAGATGTCACGGGACGGTCATGCGACTTCTTGAGATTTTGAAGAATTTTCACCTCGAATGACTCACAAATTAGGTTCGAGCATCACACGACATCTCGACTTCACAACCTCTAACCGAAGGCCGACAATCAAATGATCACGACAACACCAATAATAATGATAATAATAATAATAATAAAAATGATAACATTTTTATACCTAAACCATTGCATTGCATTTCATTTTGTGAAATCCTTGAAAATGCAAATGCCAAACAACATCTGACTGTCTATTTATGGAAAGCAAGAAGCCATTTTATTTTGAAGTAAAAATATGCACAACCTTATAAAGGCTACATATTTGCTTGTTAAGAAATATGTTGCAGTTATGGCTTGCCATATTTGATCTGTTACTTAAAGAATGGAAATCATTTGTACTGGTTATCTCAGGTTGGTACCAAATTTAATGCAATTTTTTGCATTTACATATCTTTATAGAATAGATCTTCTTAGGTTATTAAGAGGAGTTTAGATAATATGTGCATTTTTAGTTTTAATTTCAGAAGCACATTTCAATGTGCTCTAAAAGTTCCAACCTCCAATATTTCACAAAATCCTGGTTTGAGAAAATTGTTTATATCAAACAGTGCAAACTATTCTCTCAAGTGTATGTTTACATAACACAAACTTGTTCAAAGCTAGGCTCTCCTCAATCCCCCATTTAAACTTAATCCTGTTAGATCATCAGTTATTAGACAAGGATGTTGGCAAATGTTATATTTAATCAAATTTATTTGCATAATCACATTAATATTAATATAACCTGTAAGCCAATGTCATTTGTCGGAACAATCCTGCCAGGGATGAATCTATTGAACCATCGAAGGATTGGAAACCACTTCTCGTCACATTGCTCTGCTGCACCACGTTGTTGTTGTTCGTTACAAGATCCTTCTCTTCTCCAAGCTGATCATCGTTCTCTTCGTGGACACGGCTGACCATGAAATGTCCGCTGTGAATCGTCTGTTCGTGATTGTGGTCGTGTGCCTCTGCAGCCGATGCCATTGCTGACATTCTGTTGTTAAATGCGCCTCGCATTCTAAATCATTTCAAGCGAAGTTTACTCGACTTATTTCTAAGCGATGTTAGCCTCAAATCTTCAGGACAGAAAGCCTCTTTATAAACCTGTAAGACCACGTCACACGCACGGTCAACTCTTACCATTTGAGTTTTGTACATGGAGCGCAGATGAGCGATTTTATTTGCGGTGCTTTCAAGGTAACAGCTGTTTCTCAAAAAACAAATTTTATTTTTTTAATTATATTCATAAAAACGCAAATATGGTTTATTAGAAATATTTTGATTCAAAAATCTTATGCTTCGAAATTGCGTATGTATAAAAAGGCATTGAAATTGCAATATTTTTATATTTTATAAATTAGATACTTTGAATAATATTAAATGCAGTTAGAATGTATTCTTTGAAAGTTAATCTATCATCGCTTATTTAGGCGACACCTTTTGAATAGTAACTGGAATGTTACATCAACAGAAAAAATATTCTGCCTTCGGGAAGCCTTTAATTGCCACTTATTAAGCAATTTTTTCCAGTGCACTCTTTCCTGTTTTAATTATTTTTGGTTTTGTTTTATTACTCTCACCTTCGGTGTCTTTTTTTCGCTGAAGACTTGCACAGTATATACTAGCAGCCTGGGCATCCATGATTGTTAGGAGATGAATTTGTTAACTAAAATTTATGTTATAAAACGTTTTTAAATTATATTTAAAAGTAAAATTATTGAAAACAAAGGAAATGCTATCCATTTTTATGCGCTGGAGGGCTAACACGTGTTTTGCAAATTTTCGCAAAAGTCCATAAATTATTGTCAACAAAATAGGGGAGGGAGGGGGGCTTGAAAAAGTTTGACAATTCTTGACAAGGGGGAGTTTAAGATGAATTGATGTCTACAGTGTCATTTTTTATGATAAAATATCTAAATTTTAACATGGATTTACAACATTACCTTAGTAATAGTTAGTCCTTCAGTTCAGTCGTCACTGCTTGAAGGGATTTGCAAAATCTATAATTCTGTAACCTCTATGTATGTTGCTTCATAAGCAGGGCCACCGATAGGGGGGTGGAGGGCAAGGGCCCAGTAATTCTTAAGGGCCCGCCCAGGTTTTAAAATATTGAAATTTTGCACTCATGACCTTTTTTTTTTACTTTTCCATTACCATATTGCCCATAACGTATGGGCCCGTGGCCACTATGCCTACTAGGCACTACCTAGGAGCCCGAAATTTCTGTCGGCGGCCCTTTTCACAAGTCATGTTAACGAAACAGCAACATCGACAAGTAATGCGTTCATGGGCGTAACAGATTGACAACTGTTTATCAACAAAAACCTTCAGCCAATTCGAGTGGCAGCCAAATGACAGCAAGAGCAATTATTGCACATAAAGAAAATTCTGATATTTTATGAGCTGAATGGTTAGATGAAAATAATGTTGATTTGTCTGGTTTATCAGTTCAACAAAATGTTGAATCCGATACTTAAATTATTACAATAGAAGAACTTTTGACTCTCCCGTGGGAAAGATGATAAAATCTGACATTAAAAAATTGAAAAAAATATTCAGTTTAACAATTATTTTATTTACTTTCAGAACAAAATACTCAAAAATTCAAGGTGTTGCAAGGTGAAAATTAAAAATTGTAAAAAAAAATTTATGGGCAGTTTTTGACATAATTTTGATAGGGGGCTTCTAGAAGTTTGATAGTTGTTGACAAGGGGGAGGGAAGCGGTCAAAAATTACCTTAAATTTGTTGACATAATTAATGGATGACCCCAAAGTGTTATAAATGCAATTCAAAAGTAAAGCTTCAACAACCCAAGGCCGACAATCAAATGATGTCGACAGTAATAATAAACATAATAATGAGTCGACATACTACGTGGATAAAAAGCCACATTGGTGAGAATGTTTTACTTAGAGGGGAGTGTCTAAAAGTGACATGCTTTTTTTGTCGATTTTTTACCACCCCTTGTCACGAATATGTGACTGCCCCCTGGGTGCGTGACGTCATTTATGGATGCACTTAATGAAACTAAGGCTTCAACAAAAAGCTGATAACCATTCGCGTCATCACATCGTCTTCCTCTTACAGCAATTGTGCTCTCCCCATTTCCTTCGCCATCAGCATTTTTCATGCTCTTTTGTAAAGTCCAACCAATCGTCATCACCTTCAACTTCTTGACTCTTCCAACAGCTTTCCACCAAATTCTGTAATTAGGAAGCATTTTTAGCTACTTGAGTGATTTTCAGAAAATTTAGATAACTTGAGTGATGATCCATCGTTAATAAATACATAAATTATAACTTTATTTGAACCCTCGAAAAGCATCCGTCAAAATGTTTGCTACGGAACACCAAATTTTGTTTCATTAAATTAATAATTTAAAAGAAAATGAACATCAAATAAAAAAATAAAAAATAAAAAATAAACTAACTAAAGACAGAAAGGAACGTCCGAAGGGAGAATTCCCGTTCGAAAGCTTATAAGTTTGGCTGATTAGTAATATTTAGTGAAATCCTAGCAGATATTCTTGGTCCCAGGCAAACAATTGAGTGACGTTTGACATTGGATTTAAAAAAACAGGTCTGTAATTTTGATGAACGTTTATGTAATCTTGATACTGATAGCAAGAGTGCCACATAATTTAGCTTATTAGCTTAAGAGGCTTAATTTGGATTCACAATGGAGCATCGTGGGTTTACGACCCAGGGTTAAAAGGTCAACCTGGCCCCAAAGATTCATCAATTTAATCATGGCATCGATATTCAGATATTCTTAAAATTCAGAATATTTTCTCAAATAATAAATATTAGGCCGTTATAAAGCATTTGTTGACAATTAGTTTAAATATGTCTATAAAAGTATTGTGCCAAAATGCTACTACAACATAATTGAAGCAATGAACCCAACAGACAGCAAGACGTTTACATTTTTAGTTTAATAAAGTGCATTTTAAATTATTTAAAATAGAAACTGAAAGGAATCGAATTATTCACTAAAAATCATTAAAAATTATCGAAGCAACAATCGAGAGATCCAAAGAAAAAGTTTTCTTGAGACTGCAAACTGAGCTATTATCGTTAACTCTAAATAATAAAAAACATTGTTAACTTTGATTAAGCATTTTAATTAGGGCTGTTAACGATTAATGAATTCTTTTTTTATTAAGCCAAGAAAAATTAATATTACTGTTATCGTTCCGTTCACCAATTCATTCATAGATTTCGACCAGTCTTTTAAGCAGACCAACTTTTTCACACCATCAGGAGTTAAAGATGCAAGCAGTTTACCCACAATAATAATAATTATAAACGGATGTGCTGAACAGTCTCTCACATGGTGCAGATGTGGCTGGTATGCATGACACCGTAAGAACAAGAGATGCCAATTTCGGAAAACAACAGACATTAACTTTCCACCAAAGCAGAGATTCTTATGACTCCGGAATTTCAAAAATGTCACCCAGTCTTCAGACTCAGATTCTGAATCATTACAAATCAGCATCAGTAGTGGATCAGGGAAGGAAACTTGGAATGGAAGAAGTGGAATAGCAACGGACCTCCTCTATTTTGCTGGTAATATTATTTACATTAAGATATGGTAAGAGATTCTGTAGTTGAGAAATCCTGGATAATGAGGCAAGCGCAGCTCATGCAACGTTTTTCTTCACCAGACTTTTATCTCTGGGGTGGTGGAGCTGGTAGACGGGTTCAAGACTTTGTCTTTGGTGCTACTCCGCTAGAAGTTCAGTTCCTAAACTCTCCAAAGAGATTCCACATCACTTTTTCATTTTCATTATTCTTTATCTTTTAAATCTGGAAAAGAGGATTCTAAGAATTATTCTTCTCCCAGTTTAAAACATTGGTGTGGGCTCCATGATGTAAGGTTGATTTATTCCATGGCTCAGCACCATGATGAGGTGAATAGCAGTTTTGCATTTTAGCAGAAGGGAGTTATATAATTATATTATAGTAATTATATATTATATTGCAATAATTATATAAAAGTTTCAAATCTGAAAATCTGATGGTAAGTGGAAGGAAATGTGCTTCAACAATTTTTGAGAAGATTTTCAAAAATACATGCAGATGCAGTCTGAATGTCAGTAAAATTAGAACTTCTTAAGTGATTCTGCAGCTCTAACGATCGCGGAAAGGAAAATGTGGTGAAAAGTAAATGTGGTGTTGGTAAAAACATGGTGGAAATGTGGAGTTTTTCGAATAAAAAAGCATGTAATTTCAGCTTGTTTTAGAAGTTGCTTAAATTAAATTAAATTTAATTAGTTAAAACACTGATTGTGTATTAATAGGATCTTAATAAATTAATAGGAACTTAATCAATGAATAGAAACTTACTTACTGCAATTGGTTTTAAACAAGCTAATTAAACCCAATAGTCTAAGCAGTTGTTTCAGTTGTTTTTTTGCATCCAAATATTGATATTTGCAGAACTGGTACTTGTTGGCTCATCGCAAACTCACAATTCGAAAGCGGTAAAAAAATGAACGTCAGAATTTATTACCGCTTTTGAACTTCAACCTCAATCGTTGAAAACACTGCAATGGGTCGAATTCATCTCACGTAAGTAAAATAAAATTTCTGTAAATCTGAAGCACATTTTGTGTTTCACAACATTCGAGCGATGTTCCATCTCCGATCATTATCGATTATCGATTATTATAATTCAGTCTCCAACCGACCTATTACCGATAATTCAGTCTCAACCAATCAGCTTTGTCATTACAAGTCACATGACTACAAAGAACAGTCATTTTTCATGCGTTTGCTTCCCAGAATTTTCGAGAAATTCTCAGCATTCAAAGGATGAGTTGAGGCCTCACACAATGCTTAACGAGAGGAAATCAACTTTAATCCAATGAGAGATCTTTTGATAATGAAGGTGATGATTATGTTTATGGCGACTGTTATGTTACTGTTATGGTAATGCTTAGCAGGGTGAATCATTTTACAAATATTATCTGTGATGGCCGCGACAATAATAATAAAGTTGAGGTAAAAATAGAACAGCATATTTAAAATGAAAACATACCTTATGAAATAAGGTATATATAAGATATTAATACATATTATTAAAACCCGCTAATGAATCTTGAGTTTATTTGACTTTCGTGTCAAGAGGTCATCCACGATTAGTGTCCCCTTGTGTCTGTCGAGCATAAAGCACAACATGTTGGACAACATTTGCAACTTAAATTACAACATTTTGGGCAACAATTACAACACAACGCTGTTGTTGTTATGAAATTAGATATATGATTACATTGTCGTTGTTGTTGCTGTTCAATATCCTTTGTTTTCATTTGACACGAAAAATAATAATCGTTCATCAGGAAGTCCTCCGGGATGTTCAGGCTAGCAGTAACAATAATAATAGCAATAATAATGATAATAATAATAATATTTAAAAAATATATTAGTAATAATAATAATAATGATTATGAAATAATAATGACATCATATACATGAATAGATAATCGATTACAAATAATATTATTAATAATTCATCCGATAAATATCAGATAACAAGCAGAAATAGAGAACACACGTCATCACAATTCCCTGCTCAAACATTTCCATTGAAATGTTTCCACAAAATGTCGTCTCCTTGTCACGTTTTCCAGCAACATGTGCTGACGTGGAATTTATTTGATTTTTGTTCATCGTCAAAATATTTAAAACGAGAACTTGAAAACAAATGATTGTCGCTTTTAAATTGAAAAATTATTTCTGAAGGAAATGTAATTAAATATTTCAAGTTATTTCAGCACTTGATGGGTTATAAAATTAAGCGGTTTTAAGTTTATTGATTATTTGGATGGAAATAACTGCCTTTAATATGTTATATTAAATATTAAATGTTATGTTGTAATAAAATTAAATATTATGTTGTAAAAAATTCAACTGTCCTTAATCATTAATTTATGTGTTATTATTAATTCATAATTTTCACGATAATCTCCAATAATTGTTCTAAACTCGACCGCTATTCACAAGTCAAACAAATGGAATCTTAAAAAGAACAAAAATCATTAATAATAGAACCAGATAAATACTTTAAGTAACCCGAAGTAATGGTTAAGATATTAACTTTATGTTGTATTAAGTAAAAACAAGCACATGTCAATACGACCTGCAAGCATTAAAGGTATTACACAGGTGCAAACCAGCACCTGGAGTGAAAACAATGTGCTTCTTTTGCACGAATGATTTTTAGAAGGTGTTAAATTATTGTTTTTATTTGGGAATTTAGTTGCAATATTTCTCCTCACAACGAAATAAAATGAAAAAATAAATAAAAATAACAATTCCCTTGTAAACATTTCCTTTCCTTCAAATAGTTATTTAGACATCGATGGTGACGACGACGATGATGATGATGATCGTGGCGTTGATGGTGGTGGTGGTAAGATGTTGTGACAATGTGATAATGTGACAATGTGATGTTGTGACAATGTGATGTTGTGACAATGTGATAATATGGTGGTGACGAATGTAGTTATGAGGTTTTTGGAGATGTTGATGATGATAACTTGATGGCAATCAGAATCGATATCTTACTGTTCTTGCTGTTCGTTTTCAGGGACATTTGATTTCAAAGCACCGCTCGTGTACTTTGCAATTCATTGAAAAGGTTGGATCGATAAAAATCTTTTTATTGAAGACTATTTATAGATTCGGCCTCGTAACCTCGTAACCTTGGTAACCAGCAACAACAACGTAAACAACGACACTAAACCGCTTGCCACAACCTTCTATAAATATGATTTAGACTCCCTTCTCAGAGCAATTTCGAAGTAAATTTCAAGCTTGTGTTTGATTTTTATTTAAAATGGATTTTTCTGAAAAACACGAAAATAACAACAGAACATTTGAACCCACAAAATTTATCGCCAGTTGAGAATATTTTCCAGTGGAAATGAATTTTCCGTTGTCGTTAAAAATGCATTCCTTTCTTCGTGGTTGAGTGAACTGCGTTTTCGCTGTTCTTGTCTCGTCAGGAAATGCTTCTGTTTTGAATAATAATAATAATAATTATAATATTATAATTATAATAATAATAATAATAATAGTAATAATAATATTATTATTATAATAATTATAATATTATAATATAATAATAATAATAATAGTAATAATAATATTATTATTAATAATAATTATAATATAATAATAATAATAATAATAATAGTAATAATAATGTTATTATAATAATAACATTAATAATATTAACAATGCAATGTCAATGCATCACAATAAGTAATTTATCAGTCACCAGTGAAATATTCATGCATTGTTTTCAAAAGTTCAATCTATTCATCTTCAGATCATGGATTTTAAAGGTTGCATTCGTCACACTTAACTGATCTCTTTCTTCTTTGTCATTCTGAATTTCTAAATAATCTTAAATTCAAATAAAATAATAAAGGGATTACTAAATTATAAATGAAATAATAATTGTTGAAATGAGCTTAATTATCCACAATCAATTATGAATAACCAATTGAATGAAATTGATCACGAGTAAGCATAACCTAGCACCATCTTTATGTGCTTCAACCACAAATGCATCCATTAAATCCAGCATCACACCCCTAGCGACAAAAAGATAAGAGAGCCTATGAAGACTTATTGCTGCTATTTCATGCTCCATTCAACCCAATGTTGAATTCATTCGATGCATCAATCCAGTCAATCTGATGTCAAGGATAACCAGGCGTCGGATTTATTGATTTGCACATCCGAATTCAACACACCATGAACATCGCATCAATTCCAAAGTATGAAGTCTGTTAAGTCAAATTGTGATTTGTGAAATTTCGACAATCGGTTTCTTGCACAATAATTTGTTTTCATTTAAAAGAACAATTGTTAAATATTAGTAAATAATCTAACTAACAAAATGTTGATATTTATGCCTTTTTATTTATAAAAACTAAAAAAAGTTACAAGTTAACTTGGAATTATGCATGGAAGATGTCGCTAAAATTTTGGGTTGGAGAACTTATCATTTTGGTGGAAGGGATGTTTGAGGTTCACCCCCCTAAGGACACCCTATGCAACTTTCATGAAGTTCAAGTTTACTAAATGGATTATTATGGTTGTTGATATTCAACATTTTGAGTTTATTACATTAGACCGCATTTTTAAGAGATTTTATTACCGATAACAGTTTATATATTTATTTTTTTTTATTTAGCCGATCTTTTGAGTGCCTTATATATCCGAATGGGTGTGAAGGCACTTTTTAATCGATCTACCATTTATGTAGCGCCCCTACCCGAGGGCGATCCCTGGCGGTACAGGCTGGGTTGCGAACATGACACATTACGACTGTTGCTATTACGCTTCTTTTTATGCAAAATATAATATTTACTCTAAGCAATAATTATTGCTTTATTATAATTTATTATAATATTTATGAAAATAATATCAAGAAAATATTATCATGAAAAATTATATTTTAATTATATTATAATGGAAATGTCTCCATCGACATCACCATGGCAACGACTGTTGTTTGTGACTCGAGACTCTTCGTCAGCTTGGGGTTGTTCACTCAAGCGGAACGAAGTAAACCTTGCGTCAAATATCGGAAGTGAGCGTCTCCATAAAAACGGTGCTGAAACTGAAACTGCAGACAAGACACAGACGACGACGACGACGACGAGTTGACGGCGACAACACAACTTGGGTGCATCTTCCTTGGAAACATCAACACTTTTATAACTTGAGACAATTCCAAGCAGATTTCATTCGCACATCGTCACACATGACCGCCTCCTTCATGCATCAAGTCTCAGAAACAAATTCAAGTCTCAGCAATCGAAAAGAAATTTAACAGAATGAAACCTAAGAGAGCGAATGTTTACGAGGACTTGCTCTCGTGGGAGGAGCTGCGAAGGATGTGACCAATCAGAAGACAGGCAACAGTGACGCCACTGCTGAAGAGAATAACTTGCTTTGCATGGAAATCAGAATGTAATAATGATGATGATACCTCATGAAGATGATATCTGATGATGACGATAGTGGTGATGATGATGGTGAATGCTGTATCTTTAGAAAATATTCTCAAAATTGCTTGAAGAGGTCATACACGGAGGACGAAGAATAAAGATCAAGCTTCAAGATTACGAAGAACGTGTTTATCCTGATGCATGTGTTTAAGATTATGTTTATTGTTCTTGGAGAGATGGTCGTATACTGTCTACAATGCTGTGGGGGGTGAATTACTTTGTCTTGACATACAACAGCCTTGAAAGCAAACAGATATTCTGAATCTGTTAATTAGGTACGTACTATGCTTAATTAATTAGCGTAATAAAATGTAATTAATTTCTTAATAAGTTTAATTAATTAGATACTAAATCATTGCAGCAGTGATGGTGATGATGGCGATAATGCTGATGACGATGACGGTAGGTGTGTTGGCACAACGAACTGCAAGTTGTGATTTAAGTGCCGCCTCATTCTGAGGTCGTACAAATCACCAACAAGCATTGTTGATGACGATGACGATGACGACGACGATGATGATGATGATGAAGTTGATGATAATAATAATCATGTTGAATAACATGCTATTTAAATTAGTTTTCCTTGTATAATTACAAAAGTTTAAAATAAATAAAAAATTTCCTAAAATTTCGTAAATTTTAGACTTTTTCGATTAAAATATTCAATTTCCTCTCTTAATTTAATTTAATTTTTAATATTTTAAAATCTTCGAATCGTTGAAGTGAAATTAAAAGTTTTCAAATTAATTTGCTTCTATTTTGTTTAAATCCATCAATATTTTTACAAATTCAATATATTATTTAATAAAAGAAATTTATTGAAATAATTATGTTTAGGTAGTTATATTATATTATATTATATTACATCATTAATGTATTATTATATAAATAATTACTACGAGAGAATTATTTGAAAATGTTTAATTATATTTGCGGGAAGAAGGTTTAAAACAATTTTAAAAGTCTGAAATTTTAAAACAAATTAAAATAATTAATAATAACGTTAATAAAGATAAATATTAAACCGTGGATGTTGGTAGAGAAATTACTTTTAAAATAATTATTGTCTAATTATATAAATAATTTCCAAAAATAAATATTTCCTCATAAGCGAAATTGATTTGACCTCATTGATGATTTTCATGAGAAAGAGGCAATCATTTCAAAAGATTTTCGACGATTTTCAAACATTTTCAATTCTTTTCGCAAAAAAACAACGTCCGTTACTTTATTTCATGTTGAAAGCAACACCCACGTGAGATTAAACAATTTACTTTGAAAGCTTTTAAAGTAATTTACGACTTAATTAGTGATTATTCAGAAGACTGGAACCAAAAATCGATGAAAAATATCGAATCAAAATGTATCGTTGTTCTTGATTTTAAATATTAAATATTAAATAATTAAATGATAATTGTGAACCTTCAATAATTTTGGAGGTGCAAATATGACGTTTGTTAAAAATTGAAGAAATCAAAATTTTATGCGAGTCTTTGAAATAAACTTGCTGTATTATAATTATTATTTGAAATAAACTTCCTGTATTATAATTATTATTTGAAATAAACTTGCTGTATTATAATTATTCTCATATCAGAATTCAAGTTTGTCTAATGATCATTGGAAATTTAATGCAGTTTTACAATTTAATTCATAAAATATTTCCCAGTTGAAATTTTTTAAATTTCTTTTACTGAATATTTTTTAAATAAAAACCCAAACATTCTTTTGAAAAACGAAACCAGATTCATGAAATTGTTTCTTATCGTCATTACGTGTGGCATCCACAAGTTCTGATTGGCTCAAACCGACCGCCAAAGATGCCAATTACGATTTATTTGATCACATCATCATATTATCAGGTCATCACATTATCGTCTCATCACCACCATCACCACTACCACCAACCTACCACCATCACCATCATCATCATCACCATCATCATCATCATCATCATCATCATCATCATCATCATCATCATCATCATCGTCATCATCATCATCATCATCNATAATTCACCTCATATAATATATAATTATAATTCACCTCATTTGAAATATATTTATAATTCACCTCATATAATATATAATTATAATTCACCTCATTTGAAATATATTTATAATTCACCATTTAATATATAATTATAATTCACCCCATTTAAAATATGACTAATCAATCAAATTTGTTATTATTTTTATTAAATTATTTAACTTTCAAATTAACTCGACTTCTATTTTTCTTTAAAATTTATTAGAAATCTCTCGATGAACTTACATTAAATCCTGTTTAATCTTGGACTCCTTGGCTCCTCCCATTCGATTTGAATCTTCGTAGACCAAGTTTTGACTCAATTTGTTTTGTAAATAAATGTAACTCCAGCAAATCAATTAGAATATTGATTGAAGTATAATTATTTAAAAAAATGTGCACTGAAATGAAGACGAGTTAGTCAGTGGTCCATTTATCAGCAGGACAATCCTTTTGGAAAGTGATTGGATTGAAAGCAATTGTAACGGACGATGATAATGACGCTGCTGATGACGACGACGACGATGATGACGATGGTGATGGTAACGATGATGATCATGACGGTGATGATGGTGTCGACGATGATGATAATGAAGAAGAAGGTGTCGGTTGCGACATTTGATGATGTAATTGTAGATTTTTCTATTTCCATGGAAATCGTTGAAGTTAATTGAATTAATTTTTGATTATTAATTATTGCTTTTTCTCTCCAGAATTTCAAATTGGTTTTATAAATAATTATTTTAAGGTGAAGATACTCCGCATTATCGAATAACTGGAAGGAAATCCGTTTGTTAAAATTTATTGCATTTATTGCATTTATTGTTAAAATTTTATGCAATTTAAAGCATTTGAAATACTCATGAAAATGTGGTTCATTGTTGGGATGAATAAATATGATTAAAGATAATATTCGTAAAATATCCAATCAAATGTTGTAAAAAAATTAAGTTTAAGAATAAAGTTAATTTTTAGGGAGGATTGACATGCAAATGCTGAAGTTGAACTTTAAACAAAAACATGCTGTTTTGTTGCCATGACAACATACATGTAATTTAGTTAGCAACAATATTGTTCGTTGGAGGTTAATTTTCATCGAGATTTCAACTGATTGAATTTTGACTGAAAGAAGTGATTGAATTGTGTGATTGAATAATATGATTAATGATGTGATTGAAAGGAGTGATTGAATCAAGCAACGTTCATTAATTTGTATGATACATTCACCAGATTATTAATTAAATGAAATTCTTTATAATTTCAACTTGTTCGACAATTTTCCAATTACTCCCGCTAATTGGGGGGTTTATTTTGAAGTAAAATTGCATTTAGTTTGAAAGTCCAAAAATAATGTTCGAAAACAATCTTTAAATTTTATTTTTAACTTCTTAATGAAAGTATTTCGTAATCATTTTCAATTTCAGAAGATTCCTTAGTTTGTTCAACAACAATCATTGAATGTTGAAGTTTTTCAGTCGATAACAATTAATTCCATTTTTTAAAAGCAAGTTTCTCAAACATCCTCTAACAATAAATTTTATCGGGTGACAATTATTTGAATTTTAACGGAATAAATTGGCATAACCCATGAGGTCATAATCATCATCATTATCATCAACATCACCACCATCATCATCACCATCATCGTCATCATCATCATCATCCTGATCATGGAGGGCTCCAATTTCGCATATAAAATGAAGAACGTTCCAGTTCCTCGTCAGTTGAAGCTCACAGCCAGTGCTCGTCGCAAGTCAACGGTAACATAAAAACAACAGTATTCGCAGTAACAATAATGATATTATTTTCATCAACAATACAAACAACAATAATAAATATCTTTCACAACATTCTATGAAATGATGAATGCGAGAGCACCGAAGACGTGGTGGTTTTTGCTGTGTTTGTTGAGCTCCTTTGAAGATTTAACTGACGAAACTCATGCACTCCAAAACCAGTCAAGCATCCTTAAAAGACACCATTCGGGTCCTCATGAGGTCAACAAGTACAAACGTTGGCAGAGACAGGTCACTTCCGCCCCTGATCTTTCTACTGGGCTTCGTCGCGGTGGCTCCCCACCACCTTCAAGTTTTCAGTGCGGTTGCAAGAAGATCAACCCGGGGTTCCAATGCAAGGGTGATGAATTGAAACAAACGATGATTGTCGTCGTCTTCCTCCCTTACGATCCTTACTTTGCATTCTCCGTCGAAAGGATCCTCCCCGCTCTCGAAATTGCCGTTGAAAGCGACACGAGGGATGAACTTCTGGACGGGTGGAATGTCACTCTTTTGCCGACAGATTCAAAGTGGGTTTCTCTGAATTTTAATCTGAAATCATGCAAACTAATTGTTCATTAAACCTATCTTAAGATGATATTATTTATTAATTAGATGACGTTATTGGTTAATTAGATGATATTAATGGTTAATTAGATTATATTATTGATTAATTCATGAATTCACTGGATTTTCCTAAATTTCTAATTTTAGATATGGGTTATTCATAACAATATTTTGTTTAAAACATTTTATTTCTTGTTTCTCCAAAATTGGATGTTAATTCGTCTTGCAATGATTGAAATTGAAAACACGTAAGGCAATTAATCTTAAATGCACGGATGAATTCATCACTTCGGGGGGCATTTTGTCTCCTTTTCAAATTTTTCATTCACTTTGAGATAATTTTTTCCTTCGCGATACTCAAACGAATTGCAAGTTCTGAGTTTAATCGCAATGATTTTTATGGTTTTTAAGAATAACTTTGAGTTGAATGCTTAATTACTTAACATCTGTAATTAATTACTTAACATCTGTAATTAATTACTTAACATCTGTAATTAATTACTTAACATCTGTAATTAATTACTTAACAGATGTAAATAATTAGTAGTAATTAGTAGTATTTGGAGTATTTGTGGTATTTGTGGTATTTGTGGTGCTCGTCACTTCAATTGCAGTGTTTTTTCTTTGCTATTTTTAAGTGCGATATTTTTATTTTTTATTTAGCAGGTCTTTGTAACTGCATTTCGCAACCCTAATAGATGTAAAGGCGTCTTTAAAAGTTGCCTCTAATCACCATTTATGTAGCGCTTCCCAAGGGCTTTCCCTGGGGGTGCAGGTTGAGTTGCGAATACGACACCATGGCCGACGCTGCCTTTCACCGTCAAATGTCGGAAAGCAACCCATTGGGCTGCACCAACCTGCACGCCAACAACTTTACTTTCTTTTTGAAATAAAATGTTCACAAAATATTTTTTAAAAAGTAAAAAGAATTTCATAGGAAGTTAGGTAGGTGATAAGGCAAACATGATAATGATGATCATACTTAATTATTTAATTAAGATTACCTTTTTATTCAATAATTACACTGATTATTATGGCTTTCAAAAGGATTCAATTCATTGAAATTTTACAAATTACTCGCACGCAATAATAACTCTGAACTTTAATTTACGAAAAGATTAAACAGCATTTAAAGATTAAAAAGAATTTCAAAATTAAATCAAGATTAAATCAAGATTAAAGGAGTC
>MPNW01000412.1:74853-96339 GCA_011800805.1 Hirudo medicinalis
GAAATTTTACAAATTACTCGCACGCAATAATAACTCTGAACTTTAATTTACGAAAAGATTAAACAGCATTTAAAGATTAAAAAGAATTTCAAAATTAAATCAAGATTAAATCAAGATTAAAGGAGTCCTTCAAAAGAAAATCAAATGAAGTTCAAACATTAAAAATATCGATAAATTTCTAGAATTTTTACCTCGTCGGACTCACTGAGGCATTCATTTTTATCTCAAAAGTTTATCTGCTGATTCAGCAGCTTGAACAGAAACATTCTCGAGGAGGTGATGAATTTCTTTTTTAAATGTTTTACGTCGTTTTCTTAGAAAAGTAAAAATATTCCTAAGAAAAGGTCTTCAATTAGGGTTGCCGGTAATTTTATCGATGTATCGATAAATAAGGGTCTTTTATATCGGTAAAAATATCGAGCTTTGTAATTTTTAAAATATCGGGACTTCACCATCTTCAATTGATTGAAAATTATAGGTAAATAATTCACAATAATATTTTAATCCTCTTCAACGAAAGATTAACTATTAAAATGATTATAATTGAATAAAATATTTGAATATATTATTTTTATATATAATAAATGGTTAATAATTATGGAAAACTAAGAGTAACTGAACACAAGAATGTGGATTGATTGAAAAGTTGAAATGAACTCAATGAAGCTTGAAAGTTTTAAAACTTTGAAGAAAACATGTTTTAACTTCAAAATTCTTTATTTGCAGATTTTTAATATTCATCATGGTTGTGTTTCACGGTTTGCTTGAAATTGAAGCAAAACATGGGAGATGTGGAGGGAGCCATTTGCACTTGAAATTGAAAATATTTGTTGGTTTCGTTCTTGTTCTGGTTCTTGCCTCACCTGAAGACTCTTTAGGACACCAACATGAAGCCAGGACAACGAAAACACATGGCAGCTTACAAATTAACTGTTATTATTATTATTGTTTTATATTTTTATTTTTATTTTTTATTTTCCCGACCAAACATTCAAAATCCATCTGTCTAAATAAATAAACCAGAACATAAAATTTTTAGAGTCCCCAAACATGGCTAAGGATCTCCGTGGGACTATGAAAGTGAATATAACTTAACTAACTAACTTAAAATATGCATGGACGATTCATCGTAAATCGAAATCAAAAGTAACNTCCCCAAACATGGCTAAGGATCTCCGTGGGACTATGAAAGTGAATATAACTTAACTAACTAACTTAAAATATGCATGGACGATTCATCGTAAATCGAAATCAAAAGTAACCCAAAGAATAAAAAAAATCTAGTTCTGTCAATTCATTCAATTCATTCGACTGCTCTTCTTCTGTAAGCAATGGCATGGAAGGCCCCGTTGTCCTCTGATTCTTACGACCCACTTCTTGCTTCCTCCCTTCTCATTGACTTCTTTTAATTTGTCAGCAAGCAGTTTCTTGCAGTCCTCCTTGTCTTCCTTTGACAAATCAAGGCTTAGGATAACTTTGTTGAAGCTTTCACTATCTTTCAATCTGCTGCTGTTATCAAGAACCATGTTCTTGGTCTTAAGCTTTCAAATTTTATCAGCAAGGGCCTTGGTTTTGAAGATTCTTCAACTTTTTTGCCAATTCTGAACATTTCCAAGATTTCTTTTTCTATTTTTTGCCTGTTAATTCTTTCAGGAGTTTTGACATGAGTTCTTTTTCTTTTGACTTTCCAACATCTTCTGTCAAATTGAAGACTATGGTGTTTTTCTCTCATTGTTCATTTCTATTTTTGAGTTAGTGTCTGTCACTGATCCTTGGGCTTTCTCAATATCATCTGTAATCAAGGTTTCAACCTTATTTTTAAATAAACTGGACCATTGTTTGGTTTCCTGTTTGTTCTCATCCAACTTTTTTATTGAAACTTTGTTCAACTCATTGAAGTTCTGCTGAAGCTCCTCAATTTGTTTTCCTTGCTCTTTAATGGCATCAACCAACTTGTCAGTTGTCCTCATAATCAGTTTAAGCTCTGCAACATCCTCAGTTACGCCTTTCAATTGTTCCTTTGCTTTTTCGTCGGAAAATTTCTTTCGCCAATCCTCTTTAAACTTTAAAATTTAAAGATAAAATTTAATGTCAATTTAAAATTATTATTACTATTAATATTAATATTATTATTAATATTTACTTAAAAAATTGGACTTTTAAATACATACACACATTTATATATAAATAAAAAAAAATTATATAAATTATATAAATGTAATTAAAATCTGACTCGATCAGTTCAAAGTTGACTTAGAAACCACGGTGCTCATTGTGGCTTTAAAAGTCTTCTTGTTTGAAACTGCTTCCATCATTGCGTGGATTTTTGTTTTGTTTTCATCAAACACACATTTTCAAACAAGTCTTTCATTGCCTTAAAAATGACAACTTATTTACAATTTGGTTGCAACTTGATTACAATGTCACCTCGATTAGCTTTGAATGTCAGCAATTACTTTAAAAAATGTTTTTTTATAAAACACGGAAATTTCGAAAAAGAAGAAAACATTCGTCACGTGCTTAATTCAGCCAATAACATTGAACTCCTCGGAACAAACAGCTTGACAAGCAATTAAAATATTTTAAGAATTAAAAAATGATTTCAACTCCAATTATATTTGTTGAAGACTTTCTAGTTTTTAATTTAATTCCTAAATTATTTCTAATTTTGATAAATTACTTTATTTCTAAATTCTAAAATAAAATTGGTTATTATCAATTATTAATCGATAAAACCCTAAATAAATACTGGAATTATTTTTTATTATTAACGTTAATATTTGTCCAACACTTGAGAAGAAGTGCTAATTATAACCCATTATTAGTGGCATTCTTCGTGCTCCCGTGATGTTATGGTTTCATCATTTACGTGATATTATGGAATTATGAAACCACATTTTATCATTTATGTCACATTATCATTTCACCATTTATGTGACGTGATGATTTCATAATTTATGTTAATTTTTATAAATTTTTCCAAAATGTAATTATATTTCTACTATTCCCTCTTATTCCTTCTTGAAGTTCATTCCTCTCATTCATCCTTCAGTCAAACCATCCATCGGCAAGTGTTAAACCTTTCATGAAAGTATTTCGCTCCAAGGAAAGGAATTTATGTTCCAAGTCAGTATTTAAATTTTTTAAGTCAGGTTAAATCAATAAATCAATAAATCACAAATTATCAATAAGTTGTACTGCTTTGTGCAGTCTGTTATTAATAACAAAAATAATAAAATAATTATTAATATAATATTTATAATATAATAATATATTAATTTATTAATTAATAATAATTATTATTATATACTAAAATATCAATAATGATCATTGATGAGATTGCTTTATGGCCGAGTAAATAAATTGTTTATAAAGTATAAAATAAAAATAAATAATTCCTAATTGGATTGAATTTCCTTTTTAATACTTCGTAAGCTCCACGATCACAACAGCAACAACACCAACAACAACAACAACAACAACAGCAGCAACAAGACTCATTATTATTAATATTTGCAATTTAAATAAAATAATTGGACATAATTTGTCCAAAATAAAATTACTGGAAATAATATTAACTACTGATGTCAAGTAATTTAGAACCCTGTAATTAATTTATTTTTAAAAACCTAGACAATAATTTGAAGAAATGATGATGACGATGTTGATGACATCATGTAATGATATCGTTATTGTGATGATCCTTCAATGGGAATTGCATGACATCCATCACATTTATGTCTTCCTTGCAACATTTCTAATGGAACCCCACAATTACCCCCTCCCTTCATTAGTTTCCATCGGAAATTTAAAAATTCATCCAATATATATGTTTTCTGCATTCACATAAGCTGGAAAAATATTAAATATTATTATTATAATAATTATTATTATTATTATTGCTACAATAATTATTGATTCGATGGTCCAAACCTTGTAAAGTTCAATTTGAGTAGGTTCAGAAATAAGTGTTGATCATAAAAGTTTTATGATTGATTGTTGAGCAAATGTTGCCTTAATAGTGTTTAAGATAACACATAGGAACTCCCAGGAGGTTAATAAAATATTCCTATTTCGATGTTCACATCGTCAACACAACCCCTCGATAGGCTTGGGAACAGCATCATTCAAACATCATTCAAGCAACGACATTCAAACAACAACATTCAAATAACAACATTCAAACAACAACATTCAAACAACAACATTCAAACAACAACAACATTCAAACAACATCATTCAAACAACAACAACATTCAAACAACAACAACATTCAAACAACAACAACATTCAAGCAACAACATTCAAACAATATCATTCAAACAACAACAACATTCAAACAATATCATTCAAACAACAACATTCAAACAACAACATTCAAACAACATCATTCAAACAACATCATTCAAACAACAACATTCAAACAACAACATTCATTGGAGTTTTAAAAGTCAGCTCCCACTTCATCCATCATCACTTGAACATTTCACATCAAACACGCTCAAACATTGTCAGTTAAATGCTTTCAGGTCGGTCGTCACAAAGTCATAAGTCATCCGTAAAGTTGTCCTTTAAGTCCTCACTGCAAGTACTTGTTACCTCAGTACTTGTCATCGCAACGAAGACGGGGATTTTTAATTACAAATGAGGTTTCAATGGAAGGTTTTGAAGAAAAAAGAAAAATTTCTCAGAAATTCAACGTTGAATTTGTGAAATTTTTTAGTTGGAGTTAAACTCCTCACAATCGACTTTTGCAGAAAATGAATTCCTTTTACTTGACTCACAAAATTAATGTCTCTTAAAAGCATTTTCTGGAAAATTGGCGCTTTAAAACTTTAAATTTTTTCAAATCTCGTCTCAACTTGATTTAAATATTCAAGAACAACTTGATTTAGAAGGATAGATATTTAAGATAGATGGATAGATAGATGGATGGATGGATGGATGGATAGATATTACACGAATTACATAAAATTAATTAAATTCCTTGGAATAATGCAGAAAACTAATCATTAGTCTGAAATAAACACGTCTTTATTTTCTTCTCCGAAGAAATGAATAAATCCGAACAATGAAAAACATTGAAATAATTTCTCAAACTTTTTTTCAGTTAAATAGAAATTTGAAGCTGACAATAACAATTGATTCTCATTAATTGCCACGAAATTATGAATTAATGATTTTAATTATCGCAAATTGAAATGTGAAAATAAAATATAACGTAATAATAATAATCATTATGGAATTAATTATAATATAATTTCGATAAAAACTAATTCAATGACTTAATTGAGTTGTTCAATATTGCAGCTGCAGCTCCATAACTGCCCCAATGAAGGCCTTCCAGCTGTATATGGGCAACACCATGAACTTGTTCTTGGGTCCAGTTTGTGACTACAGTCTCTCACCTGTTGCTGTTTACGCTTCTCAGTGGAACATCCCCATCATCTCACCTGGTGGCTTTGCCTACAAGTTCGGTCAGGAAAGGGAATCTGCCTACAAATCCCTGACGAGGATCGGTGTGACGTCAGAATCTCTTTCTTACATCGTCCAGGCCCACATGGAGGAGTATGGCTGGAAGAAGATGAAGATCATCATGGATCCTGATGACCATCTCACCAACTTCCAGAGGTTAGAACTTTTCAATTAATGTAATGTAATAAATAATCTATTACTTTACTTTAAATTATTACATTTATTAAAATTAAAATTGATAATTGATTGATTTATTGTTGAATTACACCAAAAGAATACTATAAATTTATTAGTGATGTCGTGCCAGGATTAATTTGGAAACTAAAAATAACCTAATTTAATTAATTACGTGAAGAGCAATTAATAATAATTATTTTTACATTTAAAAACTTGAAATTATTTTCTAATTTATTCATTGTTTTAAAACATGATCCCGTTTTGAATCAATTCTCGTTCCACAAAAAATTCCATTTGCAAGCAAACGGATCGATGTGATGTTGTGTTGTTGTGATGTTATGATTTTTGTGTTATTGTGATGTTGTGATGTTGTGTTATTGTGATGTTATGTTATTGTGATTTTTTTGTTATTGGGATGTTATGTCATTGTGATTTTTGTATTATTGTGATGTTGTGATGTTTCGAGAAAATGTTCCTGTGCTGTTTTAAAGTTGTTTTTCTGAACTAGAAAATGTTGCATCCTCCGGATGTGCTCCTATGAATCCGTGAATTATTGAGAACAATTGCACGGCTGGAGTTCATTTATGTGACGCTCTCCTCAAGCGCGTTTGTGGCAGTGCAAGATGGGTGGCGAATGCGACACGTTGCGACACGTTGCGACTGTTGCGACTGTTGCCACTGCCGTCTTACCCAGGAAAGAACCATCCGAGCACGATGCATATAAATAATTAAGAAATATTATCAATTTTAAATGCAAATATTGTAAATAAAATCTGACTTTGAAAGCCAAGAAGGTAGCTCGGAGTTTCCAAATATTCGACCAAAATTCCTTTTAACGACTTTCAACAACTTCGATTGAAACTTTCAAAAATCTTTTTCTAATTTTTCGAGATCTTTGAGAGCATTTTATCTGAGATTTTTATCGGCAAAATATTATTCTATCAAGAAGATATTATGACGAGTAATTGTTGAGCTACTGTTGTTGTTTGTGTTTCACTCGTTGTTTGTTGATGGAGCGGCATTATTGTTGAATTATTGTTGCATTATTATTGCATTATTGTTGCATTATTGTTGAATTATTGTTGCATTATTGTTGAATTATTGTTGCATTATTATTGCATTATTGTTGCATTATTGTTGCATTATTGTTGCATTATTATTGCATTATTGTTGCATTATTATTGCATTATTGTTGAATTATTGTTGCATTATTATTGCATTATTGTTGCATTATTATTTGTTGTTAACAACTTTCCTGATATTACACGATAATGGTCACAGTTTCCTAGACGTAATCACGTGACGTGGAGGTGACACTGTGATTGGTTGATTACTTCTGAACAGGAGAGAGCCATTTGTAGCTTCTTTTAGAGTGCATTACGAACGACTGACTTTATAATGAACAATTGCTCTGATTTGAAAACTCCGATTAGGCTTTTTAAATGATATTTTTATGGGCAAATGTTAAGCAATTAATTATTGCTAGAAATGATTTTAATAAATAAAATATATTAAAACTGGATTAAAAGTTAAGTTCCAACTGAAAAGAAAACTTTGGTAACTTTATGAAACACAGCAGGACAAGGCACATCTTCTCCCGAAAAATGGAAGCTCTTAAGATGATGGCTCACTTCTTAAGCGGCCACAAAAATTAATTCTTTCCTCTCAAAAAACTGAACTCTCAAAATAACTTAGTCTTTCATGACAACCTAACAATAAAATGTCTTGGTATTTTGAGTAAAGTCGGCGTAAGCGTGGTTGGCAACCGTTCAAAACAGTGGAATGAGGATTTAATGTTCTTGGAAATGTTGGAAATAAATTCGCATTTTAAAGGTTGTGTTCGCATGGTTTGGTTGGAATTGAAGATCTTTAAAACGAAATGTGGGGATTTAAACACGAATTTAACATCAAAATCGTGATTTGTTTTGTAAAAAATGACACAAAAACATGTGCATCTTGTTTACTTCTGAGGTTTTCATGTCACTTCAATGTATTTTGTTTTTTTCAACATTTTTTCTGATTTCCAACTTATAACGAACCTCTCGTGCGGAAATGTCTGCGAACACATCCAACATCACAGTTGAGGTCAAAAAGCAAGAATAGATTCTCGACTGTCGAATGTAAAATCGCACAAAATTTCTATTTGTTCTAAGATAGGTTATTTATAATAAATTCTTTTTTTCCAACAAATAAATCACATTACTTATTATTGTTTAGTCATCATGTTAAATTATTTCTGGTCGTTTTGGCGCTGATATTTTGTGATTATTTCAACATTATTTGTCAACCTTTCAAAAATTATTAATTTGTCAATACTAACACATATAACATACATGCATAACATACCACAATAACAAGTTTTAACCAATTACTTCAGCATTGGAAACAATTTATAAATAAATAAATTGATGTACAAAATGTCATCATAATCCAACATTGAACGTTTCAAAGAGGAATTGAAAAGAATTGAATTGATTGGATATGAGGACAGCCATGGAAGTCTCAAATATTTTCCAGATTCTGCTACCTGGCACTGAGTGCAGTTCTCCAGTCGTTCCAGGAGAACCAGATAAACATCAGGTTGGACATTCACTCGCTCCTCAACAACACCGAGTATCACAGACTTCTCTTCTCAGAAGTTGGAGCAGAATATGCAGGTTGGATTTCCAGCAGTTTTCACGTTTTATTTCCAGTTTTAAGGATGTTCCTTCGACGAATAAGTGATGGAAAAGAAGGAAGAAAGTGGGTAAACAATTTGTGGATTTAATTAAATATGTGATAAATATAAATATTAATTTTGGTAACATAAATAATATTTGTGTCTTATAAATTGAAATATAAATAATAAATTCATAATTTAAATAAAACATCTTAATAAAATTATATCGAGACAGTGTTTAAGACCTAAAATCTTTCGAAAGGTCATGCAAGGGTCAAACAATTCCGAGGTTTTCATTTTGAACACCGCTGCCTTTCTCCGATAAAACTTCTGCTTAATTTGGAATTTAAGAATAATTTTTAGGTCTTATTTTCAGAATAACTTTTAGTAAAATTTAAATTGACGCGATTTACCTTTTAAATAATAATAATAATAATAATAATAACGCAATATTTATATAAAATGGGATGTTGTTGTAATAAAATACTAAAAAACAAATTGTTGATCAAACATTTTCTTCAATATTTCAAAACAATTAAATAATTTTTCAAAAAAAAGTGAAAAATTTCGAATAATTTATTCATTTTGTTCGACATTGTGAAAGCTTTTATTTAATTTCAAACAAATAATTTTATTGAGGAAATACTTGACAAAGTCTTAAGCCGCTTAGACATTTATTAAAAATAAAAAATATATTTTGAAGACGTTTGCAAAAGTATCACATGGGTATCGGGATAACCTCAAATTGGAAATAAATCTGAAAATACTTTGAATTCCTCAATCGATAAAAGAAAAATGGAATTTAAAAGTTTTAAAATTAACTGAATTATAATGGCAACTTTTTGAAAACCAAAAACATAATTATTTGAAATTATTGAATGTTAAACAAAGATATAATTTTTTTTAAAGTAATGGAATTCTTTTTTTCTGGAAAAATGTATTAAAATTTGTTTCCATTTAAACAAAAAAACTAAACTCTTTCGCTTTTTAAGCTTTTGTGATTTTGCGAGATATTTGTTGTGTGTATTAAAAGAGATAGATTTACGTATTATTGAAAACATTGTTGTGGGTAAATAAAAATAACTTAATAAAAATAAATAAAAGAAAAGAAAAGATGATGATGATGATGACCTTGAGCTAGTTGAACTTTGAACTACTACCTGATTCTATGGTGTCAGTCCTCCGTGACCTTCTGCCGTGCTTGGAGTTGTTGNTTTCGCTTTTTAAGCTTTTGTGATTTTGCGAGATATTTGTTGTGTGTATTAAAAGAGATAGATTTACGTATTATTGAAACATTGTTGTGGGTAAATAAAAATAACTTAATAATTTATTAATAATAACTTAATAATAAATTAATGACTAATTAATAATACATTATTTTTACAGAATAACAACAGTAAAATTATTTTGACATCATAATAACATTGATATTTCATGGAGGTGTGCAGTATAGATGATTGTCGGTTATCACAGGAGTGGAGGCTCTGATATCGCGGCTGAAAAATACGTTATTAATACTATTGAATGTCTGGGATTTCTATGTTCAGGTAGACGAACTACCTGTTTTCTTGGAGATTTCAATCTACCACTAATCAACTGGCAATTCAACATAGCCCCATACAATAAGATCTATAAAATGTTTTTGGAATTCTTTGTGGAACGTGGTCTCTATCAATTTGTCAGGTATGCAACGAGACAAGAGAATATCCTCGATCTTGTTATTTCAAATGATCCTCAGTTCATCTCGACAATTGAAGTTTTGTGTCCCATCATAACCAGCGATCACAATGTCATATCCTTCAGACCAAAAATCTTTCTTTCTGGTTGCTCATACAATCAGCTCTAGTGTTGAAGACTGCTGGTCAGAATTCAAATATCATATGAACTACCATTCCAGGCTCACGTACCCAGACCTCGTCGCACCAAACCCGAATCAACACGGATTTGTGAGTGGCAGATCCACTTGAACACACACAACAATGGTCAGAAGCACTCCAGTCCAGACAATCCATGGACGTCATACACCTAGACTTTGAAAAGGCATTTGACTCCGTAGCTTACAACAAGCTTTTAACTAAATTACTTTATTATGGCATCCATGACAACATTGTGGCATCCATGACAACATTGTGGCATCCATGACAACATTGTGACATCCACGACAACATTGTGACATCCATGACAACATTGTGACACCCATGACAACATTGTGGGTGGCTCACCAACTTTCTATCACTGAGGTAACAGTGCGTCAATGTAGGTGGAATTTCATCAAATATTGCTCCTGTATCCACCAATGTCCCCCAAGGCAGTGTGCTTGGCTGCAAACTATTTTCATTGTACATCAATGATCTTCCTAACATATTCAAGGATACTGGAATTGTTTACAAACTATTTGCTGATGATGTTAAGCTCTGTTGCTTCACAGCTTCGTCCCAAACCAAAAGACATTATTTGGCAATTATTTTATTTATCTCTTATAATTACCTTGCATTAATAATATTAGTTAATATTAATTAACTATAATACAATAAATAATATAATAATAATAATATACAATATAATGTAATTACATTGTATTAATAATATTAGTTAATATTGATTAATTGTAATATAAATATTAATAAGCAATTATAATTATAAGCAATAATATTAACTAGCAACCATTAATTTCTAAACTTATTAAATCTTAAAAAACATAAATATTTCCTTGAATGTGCCTTAGAAATGTCTAATGTTATTTTTTAAGGGCACCTGTTGCTTCTTTCAACGAGGTGAACATGAGACCACCCACAACTTTCCTTTGATATTTTTATTCTTCCTCACTTCTTTCACGCGACAAGATATTTTTAACTCAAATGGATTTCCCAGAAATTTGCATTTGTCCTTTTAATATTTTGTTTAATGTGTTTGCAATGTTTTGTTTGAGATGTTTGTAATGTTTTGTTTGTAATGTTTGTAGTGTTTTGTTTGTGATGTTTGTAAGGTGTTACTGTACAAGTTAAAAATAATCTACATAATAATGAACTGATTAAAATCATTAATTAAAATCATTAATTGTCTTTAAAATAATTTCCGTTAAGTGGTTGAATTTGATGAACTTTAGAAAATTTGCATGTTAAGGACAATAATTTTATACAATATAGTAATTTATTCTTTATTAGTATTGTATTACCGAAAATCAATAAAATTCGATATTAATACTGAAAATAAATAAATTTAAGCGATGAAGGTCCAATCATCAGACATTTAACAAACCGAGAATATTTTTTATTTTTATGAAATGCTTAATTAGCAAAATTATTAAAAGAATCACATGCTGAAGTGTGTCAAATTGGCAATATTATCTGAAATACTACATGCTCAGAAAATTTTAAATTTTTATACCTTTGATGATGATTGTAAAATTTTGTAAAAATTAAAAAAAATTGAGGATTTACAGAATAGAATTAATTCATGAATAAAATACTTCCTCAAGGCACAAAAATCTCCCATCATTAAAGGATGTCTTGAACTCGTCTGCAACAAATTTTCAAATTTCCCGCCAATCCTTAATCATTCGAGACCCATGGCATTTTATTTTCAATATTTATAATAATAATAATAATATCATATTATTTGGGCATCCAATTATACTTTATGGTTAAATTCTCTTCACATTCCACAGAAACGGTCTATTAGCATCCTCTTTAATATTCCTCCCTCGTCATCCTTTCACGAAAACTCAATTTTAATATATTTACCAAATAAATGACTTTATGCCTGCCATCTTCATGTTCAAATATGTCAACAATCTATTGCCTCAATCGCTTAAAAATGTTGTGTACGTTCATCAGATATTCATTCTTATGGTTTGCGTTTTTCGGACAAATACAGAATTGCAGCAAAAAAACATTGTAGCATGTGTAATGACCACGGAATATTAGATGAATATTAGATGAATATTAGATGAATTGTTTAATAAACTGAAGAAACAAAATTGAAAGTTGAAGACTCGTGTGAGGCTTGAAAATGTTGCATCACGAAAAACATTTCTGTAACGTCAAGTTCAAAGTTAAAGAAAAATTCTAGAAAAACTTAGAAACTAATTTTATTATTTTATTTAAAAATGTTTATTTTTCCATTTAAAGTGAGTCGACCTCCAAAAGTTGATTTTAAATTTCTGTTTTAAGTTAATAATTTTAATTCCTTAAACGATCCTCCCACACCGACAATCAAATAGAGTGGTTTTGAGATGGCATTTATGTAGCACTTAATTTTCAGATCTCATACCATCGTTCTTCTTGGTCAAACAATTCCATGATGATATGCACTTAAGTCTGACTGAGTGTGATTACTAGGTTGGAATTATCGCGATGTTTTTATTTTGTTTTGCTGTTTACTTAAAAATATCACAACATCGATTGTTTACTTAAAAATATCACAATATCGATTGTTTACTTAAAAATATCACGATATGGATTGCGGAACAAAGTGAAAACAACATTCACGGAATTCACAAATATCAAAAAATATGGGAATAAAATGGCATTTATTTTTAATGAAAATTCTTGCACAAGTACGAGGATCAATGGATGATGGATTGATGGAGACTCCCATAAATTGTATTATTTTAGATGCAACAATTTGTTAGAAATTCGTTCAAAAATGTCAAATGGTAGAAATTTTTAAAAGAATTTAACCTGAATTTTGTAAGAATTATGTTATTGAAAGCGATAAAGATCTTAACATTGCCTTACAAATAAATTTGTGAAATTAAATGATATCTCTAATAAATTATTATTTTTAATTATCAATGAACATCAAAGCATTTGAAAATGTTCAGTTAATAATATCCGCTTATTCATTCGATGTCACTTTTAACGACTCGTCCAACGTCACTCATCTCTTCAGACATCATCGTGAAGCCAGGACAAAGAACGCTTTTAGCGCCAAATGAGTTATTAATAATCATTAATAACAATCTTGTAATTAATAATAATAATTATTATCATATTATATAATTATAATAATTTATAGTTAATAACTATAACTGTAATATTAATTAATGCTAATAATAATATTATTATCGCTATCATTATCATGTATTTCTGTAATAATGGTAATGCAGAAATATAATATCATTTAAAGACTCAATAATAACTTTGTAAAATGAAACTTTTGTGTCATTTGAAAGTCTTGAAACTTCAGCTCTTAATTCTTTCACGACAGAAAAATAAGAAATGCAAACAAGATGAATAGGACTTCAAAGAAGATTACAACATTTGTATCTCAACATTCTTTTTGTCAACAATAATTAGCAGCCCTTTTAAAATTGAAATGTTGAGTGAATTAAATTGTTGATGCCCGGTAAACAGCACAAAAGATTTTTAAATTAAAATAGTTTCTGAGAAACTACGAACAAAAGAATTTTGAATAGAAACTTGTCGTGAAACTTCTGTGAAGAAGATCTTAATTACTGCATTCATTGGAATTTCTTGGAATTTTTTGGATTTTTGTCAGCAGGAATCATAAGAACCCGGGAGACACAAGTTCTTTCTTCTTTTATCTTTCAAAATTGTGTGAATGGAGAGTGATGGAGAATTCTTAAAAATAAATTTGATTTTCATCAATTTCTTGACATCAGGTTGTGAATAAAAACTCAAGAAATAAAAAAAAAATAGCAGAAGGACAATCTTTTGTTTTGATCACGTGTGTTTCATCGGCCACAAATCATTCGGAGAAATTTATATTTTTCTTGTTCCTTCCTTCATCTTCAAGTCGAGGATCCAACATCCACGAACTGCTAACGAGATTCCATTCTTCACTTCAAATTATCAACTGCCGCCTCTCCATCTTCCATGGTCTCATTTTTATTGCAACAATTTATTGGTTTTCCAACGTTTGCAAGAATAAATTCAACAGGATATATAATTATTTAAAAAATTTCTTATTAGTTTTCTAGAGAAAACATTATTTTACATTAGAATGTTATGAAATTGATCCAGCGATTTATGGCCCAATATTGCCTTGAATTATAAATTTTATTGAAATTCTTATGAAGGAATTTCGAAATGAGTTTTCGTTTGATGAGGAAGATTCACCCTTCAACGAAACTACATCCAAGTCAACAAATGGATCAATACATTAAAATATAATTTAAAAACTCATTAATTTTTATTTTTTCGAGCCTCAAAAAATTCTCCATTTGCAACTTGAGTGCTTAAATTGTTTTCTTCTTCGTCAAAATTTGTCTCCGTCAACTTAAAACTGCTCACAATGATCAGCGATTCTTCATTTTGAATTGTTGCTAATCACTTTTTTTTCCAAAGCTTTAAATCATTGAAATGATTTCTGTCCAAACCACCTGCTCAGAGAACATTTACGCACACAAACATTGTCGCAACATTTTGTAATTTTTAGGTTTGGAGGATGTAACTAATGGAATGAAATTATACAACACTAAGCATCAATTTAATTATGTAATTGTAATGATATTTAATTAAATAATTTATTAATGTTTAAGGTAAGATAACATGTTGGTTTATTGAACTGAACTAAAGCAAATAAATGTACAAGCCTTGAGTATGTAGCCGGGACATATTAAGAAAGTCAAAAGGAATAATCCTAAAGGAATTGCTTCCTGTCGAGGTGATATTCTACTAAAGTAATATGACAATATCTTGGCGGAAGAACTATTTAGTGTAATGTAGTGCTACGAACAAAATGACATTTCAGTCCAACAAATAAATGACAAATTCAACAGATACAACCGAAATTTGTTTTCAAATAAGTGAAGCGATGCGGTCGATTTAATAATCACAAAAATATTTGAGTACAAACGTAGTCCAGAACATTTCAAAGAAGACGACTTAAGAGTTATGCGAGCTGTATCAGAACGGAGGTCACTGGATGACCTCTTAACATAAGAGTGAACATCTGATGACCTAACAAAAAAAATTTCTAAACGAATTTATAAATATTATCTAGACTAATCTTATGAACCCGTTGTAATTGATGAACCTATTGTAATTGACGAACTTATTGTTAAGTGATAAATGGTACGAATTAATCTTTCTTGTAATTTGTGTAATTGGTTTGGGACGAGTTGGATAATTTGAGGCCCAAACAATGTTGCAGTAAGACAAATAGGGATAAACCAAAGCATAATAAAACATTCTGGACACATTGGCATGCAGGAAACGACAAATGCTTGCCAACAATCCAATACATTTGGATGTTTTCGATTGAACGTATTTAATGTGATCCACTCAAGTCACACGTTCATCCAATCAAACACCTAGAAATTTACAAGATATAACCCTGCAATAATATTGTTACATTATGCACAGGTAAGCATGGATGTTACATAATAATTTTATTTTTACGATGGAATACAATTAAATTAATTGTTTCAAATTCAAAGAGTTTATTTGCATAGAACCAATCAAAAAGAAATCTAAGTTATTATTAATGGCATCCAAGAGATTATGTTGTGTTGAAAAATGAAAAGTTTGGTGTCATCAGCAAACAGAAGTAATCAAATACATACCTCACTAGTGGTAAATCATTCATGCAGACTAAGAATGAAAGTTGGCCCAATGTAGAGCCCAATTATGATAATAATAATAATAATAATTTAACTACATATTTGTAATAATATTTAATTACATAATTGCAATAACATTTAATTACATAATCGTCAATTAAACATGCTCGATTAAAGTCAATTGACTACTTTCTATGAATAATTAACTTTCCAAACATACGAAAGTCACAATAACCGGAGGCTGATGTAATTGTGATTACATTAACAACATAAATATTGATATTGATTACATTAACAACATAAATATTGATATTGATTACATTAACAACGTAAATATTGATATTGATATTCGAAGATTCAACTTAAGAAGTGAAATCAAGCAATTCAATTTCACGTAAGAATCAAGAATAAACATTATAATTCTGTTAATTTGTAATGTGCGTAATATTTACGTAATATTTATTTGCATAATACGTGGCTTTATTTATTGCCATAAATCCTGGAGAGACGAACAATTACGATGTAATAAAAGAAGCAATTATCTTTTCATGGCATAATTACATTCTTGGCAAATACAACTTTTTCTTTTATTTTTCTTTTTTTTATCTGCGAAAATTATTGTCCGCATCAAAAAGTGATGACGAATGCAATTCCTCATCATTCGAAACAAGTGACGACGACGACGACGAAGATGATGACGTTGACATTGAGATGACATTGATCGAACAACATTTCATTCCTGACATTCTCATCGACCAACTGCTGAAGAAAAAGTCAAGGAATTCTCAATTTATATATTTTTTATATTTCGCTTCTCTTACGAACCGTGCTATTGAATATTTTGACGACGATGATGACGATGACGTCAGTCGTCATCAACTGTTGCGATGGTGAAATCAATCAAATCAAGGTTAATGATACTTAGAAGCCACTTATTCACTCAAAATCATTTCCTGATGAAAAAATAACTGGAATGTTCCAGTTGTTCGTAAAACATGGAAAAATTCCTCGATTTGTTATTTCAGGAAACTAAATTAAATTGAATTAAATTAAATTAAGAAATTTCACGGGAGGAGGGTTTTGAGAAAATGTTGAAATTTTGATCTGCGAGGAGCAACTTTTGGATGTAAACAATTATTTACAATCGAGGATCCACTTGTAATTAACAATTATTTCTTAAAACCTAACGAACATTTTATGTGATCTGATTTTAAAAGGTAAAGATGGGTCCTTAATAATTCATGCATAATTGATCAAAAATAATAATTCATGCATAATTGATTAAGAATTGAAGGAAATAATCTGCCGATGTTTCCTGGGAAATTATGATTATGATTGCAAAATGAAAGTTTCGTAATTCTAAGCTTCGGGCACGATAACGTCATGTTTTTAAGACGTAATTTAAATTGAAAAACATCAGGATTTTTTAATTAATATTTCTTTAAAAAATAAAACATGAATGCAGATGAGAACTTCGCATGAAAATGTCCGCCAAATAATCCTCCACGAAATGAACTCCTTCAATGGTTTCATGACGTGGATCTCCGATGAACAGCTGGTTTCAAGCCCGATCTGTGATTGGTCAAATGTCTCTGCGGTCAGGAAAAGCTGATTTTGTCCCTTTTCGTTTAACTGCGAAATTGTTTCGGTTGCTTCTGAGGGCTGTTTTTGACATCCGCTGCTTTAGCGCCAATATTTCCAAGGAGAGTATAACTGGACTGCAACGCTTCCCCAAACCACCTCCCCAAACCACCTCCCCAAATCACCTCCAAAACTACCTCCCCAAACCACCTCCCCAAAGATTGCAAGTTGTTCAATCACAATGAAAATGAAATGCTTGCATGCGACGTCCTGCAGCAAATGAATTTATGTTCCAAGTGGCTAATGCCCCCTTTTATGAATCATTTCACAGACAATTTCATCATTTATTAGGTTGGAATAATTATTAGAAAGGAATATTATTAAATTACGTCATTAAATAAATGTGTTATTATTATCACGTCCAATGTGTTATTAGCATTACGTTTATTGTGCTTTTTTATTGACATTTTTAAAAGAACAAACCCTAATTTCCAAGTTAACATCGAATTTGAAACAAAGCAGCAATAAGAACAAGCTTCAGCATCATCAACGACTTCTTAAAATGCTGACGATTGAGGATTGAATTCAATAAACATTTTCATCTCACAAAACGAGTTGTTGATGCAGGATAATTGGATCAGGAAATGTGTTCTCAATAACTATTTTGATGAATTACTCACAATCTTTCAACTTTAAAATAATAAGAAAAAAATAGAAACTACAAAATTTGAAATTTATTGAAATTAATGAATTAAGAAGCAAATATTATATTTTATTAAATTACATTAAATTATAAAAAATCAATTTTTAATATAAATAAAAACATTGCAAAGAGTATTGCCAGGAATGGTAAGATGAAGCAGATGATTTAAAGTTGGCATCAACAACGTTACGTAATCCTCAATGAATGTCCACGTGACCGTCTCAGGTCGACCAATCACAGATCAGGGTTGACATCATTATCATCATAATCTTGTCACCTTATGTCAATGTTTAACAATCACAACAGCTTGATAATTTAATCATTCCATATCATTTGTTGAAAAATATAATTGATTTATTTGGAATTTATTTTCGATAAAATAATTCCACAGTGTTTTAATGAGCTTACTCAAAACAAAGTCATGCAGTTGATTAAATAACAAATATCACAACCGTGATTTTAAAGTTTGAAAGAGTTTCTCAATCGAATTGATCGATAAATTATAATTTATAACAGTAATAATAATAATAATAATAATAATAATAATAACAATAATGATCATCACCATCATCTTAATAATCATAATAATATAATAAAATCATTCTGAAGTTACAAACAGTCCAGCAATTTGTAATCCACGCCTTATTTCAGGGAATATTTGTCACATCATGCAAGTGAAGCATGTGAAGCACACATTTCTTGTGATTTTCTTTGTTTGTTTTTTAATTGAGCCGAGCAAGTAAATATGCACATTAAATATTAACAGAAAAGTAAAATGCCATCGGCTCAAGGGTCAGTCCTAAGGGAGTGACGTCCCACTATCAGGACTGCCCAGACCATATTTAAAGGTTGACATTAGTCTGTGGATAATAAAAATTAGACTGATACAATTAATTACATGAATGTCAAATAAAATGAATGCTTTAAACATACGTTTATTATAAGAAGTTTTAAAATATAATTTGACATTTGTTCATCAATGAAATTAATTAACTTGAAAATTTTATCCATAATTCATATATTTTATCCATAATTCTTATATTTATTCCATAATTCTTATATTTAATCCATAATTCGTGAAAGAAATGGAAGCAGTTGGGTATTTTTTAATTGGAAAATTTAAGCCGTCTTATTTAATATCATATTGTAATACTCAACTTTTATTTGGTAATTTTAAAGTAAATACAATTTTATAATATTATATTCAAAATTATATTCCACATTTTCATAATTTTTGTTAAAATTTATTTTTAATTCACCAGATGGCTGGTTGTAAATCGAATTTATTTTAAACCTCTTGTGATTGCAGTTATTGCAGTTATTATATTTTTAGGTTTTTCACATTAAAACAAATAATTATTAAACAAGTAATATTAATAATATTTACATTATTCAAAATGTGATTTATTTATAGAAATAAACTCAGTTTAGTCACTAACCTAACCATTATTAGTGCAACTCGTGAAATTCGTTTTTAATATTTCTAATCAAGTCGCAAGGGGTGCAGGTTGGCCGAATGGGTTACGTTCCTGCGTACGGCGGTAATGGCAACAGTCGTAATGAGTCGTGTTCGAAACCCGGCCTGCACTGCCACAAGCGCCCTTGGGAAGGAGCGCTATATAAATGGTTAAAAAGCGCCTCTGACGCTATGCATATGGCGCTATATAAATGAACTACATTTACATTTTACATTTACATTAGGGTTTTGAGAAACAAGCTATCAGGGGAATTTAAAGAATTTATGCTTTGGATTTTTAAAAAATTTACATTGCATTAATTTACGATTATAAGGAAATTAATGTTAATAATCACAAATAGTAACAAAATAAATTCTTAAAATTTCTGAACGAATTAGAAATGAGAACATGCTGCTGAAAAGAAACCATACGATTTTGCACTGGTATCGAAGCGTCTCAATGAACTGGAAAAACTTCTTTGAACAGTTTTCGATCGCTGATGGAAATTATGATTCGCAAAAACTGAAACTTTTTCCAATATTAATTACATTTCAATAGAATTCTAATACAAACTTTTACAAATCATTCCTTCATAAATTGTTTTTCAATCAGACATTCACAAAAGAATGTTCATTGAAATGTTCTGGCCCTCGCATATCTTCTTAAATTCCCGCCACCATTATATCCTCTGAGTTCACATCCATATTGAAACATTCTTACAAATCATGTATTTTAAATAAGTGAAATCATCTCATGTGAATTTTACGTAGTGCGTCTAATTAATGTTGTTTGAACTGCTACTTTAAATTTATTCGCACTTCTGATTGATTCCTTTTTTGACATTCGGCTTCAAATTGCATCATTGNTGCGTCTAATTAATGTTGTTTGAACTGCTACTTTAAATTTATTCGCACTTCTGATTGATTCCTTTTTTGACATTCGGCTTCAAATTGCATCATTGGAACAGGCAGCCCATCAGCGGGAGTACATCCCATCGGGCTGTCCTTTTGTTCAAAATTGTAGCATGAATATGGTATGTGTAATAACCACGGAATATTAGATGAATTGTTAAAAAAAATGGAGAAAAAAGAATTGCAATTCAAATGCAAATTACAGAACAATTAACTGTTTCTCTACAGTTTCTTGTGAAAGTTGAATTAAAACTGAAAAATGAAGTGAATTGGCCTCCATGAAGACATGAAATTGAATGGATGTAACACATCTGAAGAAATGTAACATTACTTGAAGAAACAGTTTCTGTTTAAAGACTTCTATTTTCCAATTAAAAAACACATTATTACAAAAATAAGTGCAAATGATAATTCGAATGGATGTTCGTGGAACTTCGGTCATGAAGCAGAAAGAAGTGAGGAAATTTCAAGTTTGAAAAGTTGATGAAATTGTAATCTTGTTTTGAAAACAAACTTTATTCGAAAATTTCAGACCGCGTGCTGAAAACTAACAGATGATGATTCATTATCTTGACCTCATATCTTGATGAAGGTCATCATCATCATCATCATCACCGTCATCGTCATTGTCGTCGTCGTCCTCATCGTCATCATCATTTTCGTCGTCATCGTCGTCGTCGTCGTCATCTTCATCATCCTCATCATATAGCACGCAACTTAAACATCATCACTCGTTGACTCAGCACGATGGAAGTTGATTTCAAGGTGAAGGAGGTCAGGAGGTTGATTTCCAAGTAATCGAATTTATCTTACCTAGGATACCTCAAGCATTGATGATGATGATGATGACGATGATAATGACGATGATGATGATGATGATGATGATGATGATGATGATTAAATCCTCCTCGGCATTTTAAAAATTTGTTTAAGCTGCACTTTTTATCGATTTGTATTTAAAGTAGAGGTACGTGCATAAATTGAACTATTTCTAT